>PVIH01008669.1:46771-89068 GCA_004025045.1 Sigmodon hispidus
TATTCTCCAAATCCATCCATTTGCCTGTGAATTTTAGGATATCATTTTTTCTTACTGCTGAGTAGTATTCCATTGTGTAGATGTACCACAGTTTGTTAATCCATTCTTCAGTTGAGGGACATCTAGGTTGTTTCTAGGTTCTTGCTATTACAAATAATGCTGCTATGAACATAGTTGAGCTAATACCTTTGGAGTGTGACCAGATGTGGTGGGAGGGGGAAGAGACCTTCAATAAGGATATACAGGGATGGAAAAAAAAATTCAGAGGGAAAGCTGAACACAAAGAAAATATATGTATAGTAATCTCATTTGTATTTCCACCCTTGATAAGCCATGCTTATGATTCTTATCCTCTGTATAGTTATTGTTAACTCTTCCGCATTTTAAATTTTTTTTTACTGTGTTTTTTGATAAATACAAAATAAAGAAGAAAGAAAAAAAAAAAAGATGAAGTCAGGGAAAGCTGCCAGAAGACGCAGAGGAAAGAAGATGAGAATGCTGCTCTGAAGAAAGATACCAAGCGGTGTGGCTAAACATAAATAAGAAATATGGGTTAACTTAAAGTATAAGAGTTACATAGTAATAAGCCTAAGCCATAGACCAAACAAGCTTGCAATTAATATAATCCTTCATGTGACTATTTGGGACTAAGAGGCTGTGGGACTGTGGGTCCAGGTCTTGGGGCTAGGATGAGTGAGAAAGCTTCTGAGCAAACAGTTCAAACTAACAAATATTTTCAATGAAGTGTCATAATTCTATGAGAATACTTACAAGAATATTTCCCCTAGAAAATATAATAAATATATTAGGTGACAAAGTTACTTCAGCAAGAATATAAAGCATATAATAATTTTAAAACAAAAATAATACAAGAATTATCTGAGAATGACTAACACTTCACAGAATAAAAGAAAAGAATAAAAACATAACACAGGAAGACTAAAAAAAGGAGTTAGATTTATTATGATTAATAGAACATGTTGAGTATAGTAAATAATAATGTGTTGTGAATCTGAAATAGATGACACTATTATGACTGTACTCTCCAAAAGGAAATGACACATTTAAGACTATATATTTGCTAACTATCCTGATTTGATCATTATTCTATGTGTGTGAGAATCAAAACACCACCCAGAACTTCATAAATATGTATAAATATTACATGTCAGTCAATCAACATAAGATAATTAAAAAACAAAGAAGCTCTGAACAAAAGACCAGTGTACAGTTCTGGAGAACAGTACCAAGGGATGCACCAACAAAACAACTCTCTCAACAAAGACTTCAGATGGAGAATTATCAAATCCTCCAGCTCCAAGTCTCCATGCATATCTTCAAGCTTCTCACCATACTGCTAATGGACTAAATCTCTAAAACTGCAAGCAAGCTCCAAATAAATGCTCTCCTTTATAAGAGTTGTCAAGGTCATAGTGGTTCTTCACAGCAACACAGCATTGACAGAGACAAATGAAAATGGCATATGACCAAAACAACATGAAAATATTAATATTGACAACAAGGACTAATAACTTCACAGGAATAACAATAAGACTGTACTATTGGCCATAAGTTGACACCAGTCTATGGAATATTGTTGCTATGTGCTAAGAATGGAGTAGCTCCAACTTGAAACCAAAACCTCAGAAAATGTACCATCTGGAATAAAACATAAATGAACATCATCTTCATTCAAATAAAAATATAATTTATTTAACAATATAACATTAGAAGACTTCTCATGAAACATACTTGATACTATAGAGATCAAAAACAAGCATGAAAACCCAGATGCCAAGTCAGATATGCAGAGTCAAACCTAAAAATCAAGTTGACACATGAGCAAATTCACATAATCACTGGGTATCTTTAAAATGTCAAATGTCTATGCCTTGAGAAAATTAGATACAAGATGACCACTACTAACGTGAAAATGCTTAACACACCATACAAGAGAAAAGACATTTTTATAAAATGGAGCACATTATATGCCTTTACAATAATTGAAATGGTACCACAAAATATCAGATTTAAAACATTCAAGACAAAAACATCAAAAAAGAAAAACAAACCTATGGCTAGCTAATCGTATCAACATGAACAAAATTGAAGCAACATTAAGTCAGTGAAAAATCAAGACTGATAAGACTACCAACAATCAGCCTAAGGTCCATCTGCATTCCCCATAAGATTCTTTCAAAAGAAGGATGGTCAGACATTAATCAACAGAGCTTTGAAATTGCTTGGTATGAGATAAGCCCATAAAGAAAAATATGCAGAAAATAAGCAAAATGCACAAAAATGATTACACAGGTGGGAAGGGCAAGGAGGAAAGGGGCCGTCCAGAGGCTTCCTAAGATAAAGGAAGCTGTAGTGGCTGTGCAAATGTTTATTGTTATTAATTCTACAAATAGAAGTAACATAATAAATCCTTCATTTATTCAAGGCTGAAGTGGCATGGAGAGTCATTCTTTCCAGTGTTTTGCATTTTGATTCTTTGAAAAAGGATTCTTTCTAGTGGTATTTTGGCCAGTGGGCAGCCAAAAGCATTTAGTCCTTCATGTCTGAAAATGATGAGGAAAAAAAATCAAGTACTTTGCACACAGTTATTATTTTGGAATAAGGCAAGAAGACCATGTAGTAAGTTAGGAACGTGGTCCCAATTCTCTCCTATTTCCTCTCACAGATCCTTAGAACCAACAAAACTCACTCTGTTTCAGTGTGACTGTTAGTTTAACCCATTGGCTTTTACATTTATGCAGACTAGTTGCCTTACTTTAAAAAATAATCTGGAGCAAAGGTTACATATCAATAAACACTGGTGGATGAAAACAGGGAGTTGGGTTGGCTTCAATATCAAGTTTTAAACAAAACACTGAAATTACTTTAAAAGATCTATGAAGCTTGTTTAAGAATATATAAGAGAGGTGACAACATTATAAGATATAAGCCCTTTAAGAAATGCAAAAATCAATATCTTTCAGAAATGCCTCAATATGTCTTACTCAATCATCCTTAAATGGTGAAGCTCCCAGTTCCACCCATACATAAATCATGACTGTACAAAGGTCACTGGATGGCTGTTCATGCCATTACAAGGAATTAGAGAACTATCAATATTTTCAGAAGTCAACACAACAGCAGAAAGTAAAAAACCTTAAAGCTTCCCTCAGTTCAATGTGTGTATGTGTGACGTGTTTAGAATAGTTTTTCATACTCACTGTATGTTAGTTGTTGTGGTTTCTTATTTCTACAAGAAAAGCAAAGCTTTAAACAATGAATATTGTGTGTGTGTGTGTGTGTGTGTGTGTGTGTGTGTGTGTGTGTGTGTGTGAAAGAGAGAGAGAGAGAGAGAGAGAGAGAGAGAATTGGGATGTCTATATGTGTTTCTGTCCAACCCCTTCCTGTTGTAAACAGAAGTTGTGCCAAACCAGAATAATTTCTGAAAGCCTGGTTGTTTATTTAAAAAAATAAGAAAATATTGTTATTACTACCAAAGGAAGAAACGTATACTTCACATCTAGATTGGGCATTTTCTAGATATGATGAACTTATAGAATCCTAATCACATGTACATGACATTTATCACAACTTTTTTAAAAGATAAAATTAAATTTAAGAACAAAAATTCCAGACAAAACATGCTATCTTTCTTTTCACATAAAATACAATAAAATTACAATAAAGTACTACTTTAGGACCATCAGACTACTTTGTATACACAGGAAAGATATAAACCCAAATACAGTAGCTATTGTTGCCTTTGATATTATTGTTACTATATTAGCAGTGCTGGGACTGAACCTTGTACAATACTTTAAGTCTAGGCTATATTCTAGACCTTTTTTGTTATTATTTAATACAGCAATTAGATAGTAGTTATATCTAAGCAACTTTCTGCATGATTTCACTAAAAATATAACAGAAGACAGAAGAGCTCATATTGAGAAAAGCAAGAATTTTCAGAACAAATTTCACTGCAAAATGATGTGCCAAATATCCCATGTGAACAACATAACAAGTCTATGAGCTAAGTATTACATCTCCATAATCATGATTGCTATTTGGAGATGAGGAAATTGATAGTTAGAGAATGAAGTCTCTTGTCAGAAATGTTACTATATTTGGTAGAAGCAAATCCTTACACCTATCATGTCTTATAACTTCAAAGTCAAGCCTTTTAAAGGTCTGACAGTCCTATACTTCTTCTCCATAACCATAGACTGGGTCTATTAACAAGAATACCATTATAAGATGCGCAAATTGTTCTTGATTCAATGCCAGGCTCTGGAAATATTCTAAAACAAGTCGGTCTTCTAGAATTTGAGAGGATAATGATGGTTACCAAAGGCTTGAAGAGAGGAGAGGATGCATGGGTTGGCTAACTGGAACTCAATAAGACCTAGTTAGGAGTTCTATTGCATAGAAGAGTGTGGTGGAATATTCGCTGTATGCTGTAAATAAAGGAACTGTTTTGGCCTATGCACAGCACTGTAGAAGTGGGTGGAGAATCAGAGGACTGGCAGGTAGAAGGGGAGGTGGTGTTAGTCAGTCGCCATCCGACCCCCCAAGAAGAGACATGTGAGAAATACAGGTGAGCCATGGGCCGGGCCACGTGGTGAGTAGATTATTAGAAATGGGTTGAATTAATATGAAATAGCTAGCTAGTAATGTGCTTGAGACATAGGCCCAACAGTATGATTCTTTTAATATAAGTGTCTGATTCATTTCTTTGGGTAACAAAAGCTGACGCAGGCCAGGTCCAAACTTCCGGCCCCAAATGGGCCAGGAAACTTTCTACAACAGAGGAGTGACTCCAGATAAAAATTACACAGCCCATATTTAAAAATAGCTATAGCATGGAATTTGCAGTTTTATCACAAAAAACTACTAAGAGTTAGCAGATTTGTCATGCTTATCCTAAGTGGAACACTGCACAATGTTTGCAGTTATTAAATAAATATATGAAACCTCATAATAATGTACAGTCTTTATGTGTCAGTTAAAAAAGATTTGAAGAGTTCAGAGAAAGTCAGGGCTAGTCTTTGACTCAGTCAGATATTTCTGTCCATGAGACTAGAAAAAGCCAAGAAGCTGTAAATGTCTTCATTAAGTCAGTCCTCCAGGAGAATCAAATATGGCAAGAAACTACTTAAACTTAATTTCATTAAACAAAATTCATTAAATTTATGTTCCTCAGTTGAATTGGCTCTGTTTCTAAAACTTATCCGCTCCATGCAGCAAAGAACCATTGGCTTAGAAGTAGCCAGAACAGAGTGTGTCCATGTGCATCACAGCAGAAATCTTACCAGAGCTGTCCTGCTTCACCTGAAGGCCCACACAAGCCCCTCCATCCAAGAGCAGCTCCAATAGCATAGTTCCTGGTGATTCATGCAACACTCAAGAGTTCAAATAAAATAGTTTAGAGAAAGAGTTCAGGGACTTTTCCAAAACTTCCACAAGCAAGTAAATTTGTGAGATGAATAAAGAAGGTAGTGTGGGAAACTTAACAGAATGCAGTATTGAAAGAGAAAACAGGGTTACTTTACAGGGATGCCACCTTCATCTACCCACAGAAAGTGAGAGAGAATTCAATGAAACATCCTCAGTGTAAAAAAGTTTCCTTTGTTATTATCACACATCAGTTACTCAGAACAAAGGGTTTCAATGGGGCATTTCTTATTGCATGCAACATACATACTCTTGTCATACACATCTGTCATTGTCTCCCCTGATTTTTCCCCTTCTCTTCTCCTGGGCTCTGCCTCCTGTATAATTCCATATCATCCAATTTTTCTCTTCCTTTAAATTCCATGCATGAGAAAAAACTATTATAGTGATCTTTCAGAGTATAATTTATTGCACTTAACATAATAACCTTCAGTTTAATCCATGTTCCTACAGAGAATTTTTTATGGCAAAATAATAATCCATTGTGTGTGTCTATTTGTATGGGTTCATGTATGTGAGAGAGTGTCTTTATTTACTCTCTCTCTGTCTCTCCTGTGTGTGTGTGTGTGTGTGTGTGTGTGTGTGTGTGTGTGTGTGTGTGTGGCCAGAGGACATCAATATAACAAATCATCCTTCAAAAATACGAAACCATTTATCTTGACTTTAAGATAGGGTCTTCTTGTCATATTGCTCTCAATCTAGGATAGGATGGCTAGCCAGAAAGCCTCAGGGATCCATTTCTGCCTCCTTAGTGCTGCAATTACAAGTATGCACCTCTGTGCACAGAATTTTATTTTTAATGTGGAATTGAATGTGGATCCTTGTGTTTTCAAAGCTAGCACTTTATAGACTGACCCATCTCTACAATTCTATGTCATATTTTTCTTATTCATTTGTTGATGGCTTCCAACATTGATTTTGTAAATTGTCTATTGTATGTAGCACCTCGATAAACACATTCTCCCATTATGGTTATTTGATCGTGCAAGTACACACCAAATACTGCATAGCAGTACTAATTTTAGTATTTTGAGGGATATTCATGCTGATTTCTACTATTGCTGAACTAATTAACACAGAAATGAACAGTATATACATGCCTCTTTACCCTGTGCCTCTCACCAGCTATTCATTTTCTTTCATTCTTGATGACTATCATTCTGGCCAGAGAAGAGACAGTCATTTATATTAATAAGACATGTGTATTAGGATTTAAAAATAATTATTTTATTTTATACAAATGTATTTTAGTATATATATTTGCATCATGTACAATGCAGGAGCCTCTGAAGTTTGGAAGAGGCATCAGATCCCTCAGACATGAAATTTCAGAAAGTTGAGGCCACCAAATGGGTGCTGGAAACTGAACCCAGGTCCAGGTAAGAAAAGCAGCTGTTATTAGCCAGAGAGCCACCTCTCTCCCCCATTGACTTATGTTTGATGTATATTTGGGAGGAAAGACTATTTCCAGAGGTGTTGGGATAGGCAGAGAAACCTACAAGAATTCACTCATCTCCAGGAAGTATTGATTTGGGACAACATGCTTCATGTGACCTGGTGGAGAGCCACTATTCTAGAGACTATGAATCCTCCGGGGTAATGTATAGAAGTTTACCTTACATTCTCTTTGCAAAATACTGGATAATATCAATATGTAACTGTAGCTATGCTAGAATTATGAAATATTCAAGAAAACAGATATGTTGTGCCCTGTGTCTCTCACTACCTCATTCCAATCTAAAGTGAAGAGGAATCATTTTTTTTGAAATATGTGCAAATAACACTCTTTCATCTACAGAAACTAAACTGATTCAGGGAAATAAAACATTAGTTCATATTCTAGACATTGGCATCATAGGAGCCCATACTGAGTGTTCTCATATAGACATTCATCAGTTGAAGGGGAGACATTACAGAATGACTTCATTACATTTATTCCACAAGTTATGGGAAATCCTATTGAGAAAATGACTCTTATTCATCATCTTCAGTCAATTAATATCTATAAATCATCTTGGTTGTACCATGTAAAGCAGTGATTTATAAAATGACCTCAAACCCACTGGGCAAATGGGGAATACCTATATATAATATAGGTATTATAGATATCTATATCCCTATAGATAATCACTGCATGCAAGGCCCTAATGACCTGAAGTTATTTGAGGTTCTCAAAACAATCTTATTGGATTTTTTTAAATGGAAGTGTTTTCTGTTAGCCTTATAACTTTCACAGTAGAAATTGGTTTAAATATCATATCTGTCTTCTATATGAGTGTTTAATTATAAGTAGATATTATATGTAGCTTTACCTGAATGTGTCTAATCTTATTATCTAATAATGTTCATTGCATTATACAAGACGGTTCTTCCATACTCAAATCAAAGTTGACATTTAAAATTAAAATGAACATTGTCCAGGAACAATAAAGAAAAAGTGTATTTTCAACTGACAGGTCAAGCATGGAGTTATGAAAGAACCAAACATGAGAAAACAATTATCATTAAGTATCAATAATTTAATATTTAATGATGAGCCAAGAACAACATTAAGCCCTATCCAATGAATACAGCTGAGAGAAAAAGAATGGTTCCTATGCAGGTGCATATTCATACCTAATACAATTATTATGCAAATACTGAAAGATGGAATTAACTTGCTTTGCCAATAATTTCTGATGAGACCAGTAGAAACACTATTCCAAAATTTTCTGCACAACTGATTTTCTGGTTCCAATTTTAGCTCACTGGTTTTCCTAAAAACAAAAATAAATGTCTATGAACATGTACCCCATCGTTACCTATCCTTCAAACCAAACCAATTTATTAGAAACAAAGTAAGAACCCAGCTTTTAAATTGTCTAGTGGCATCAATACACCCTGTACCTCCATGTAAAAGTATGACAAGCAATTCACATTTTATTCTACATTGGCTTCTAATTCTATTGAAATAAAATCTGAACATTTCAAAGAGTAGGCACTGTGTTATTAGAATATTTTGTGGAATGTCAAACCTGTACAAACATTATTTCACTCATCTGAATGATTTCTTTTCTGGAGTAGGTGGTATGTTATTAGTACCATTAAGTGAGAAAATTTTGCTTTGAAGGTCAGCTTCCCTGCCTGTAAAAGAACTTTTCATATAAGAATTTGAAGTGGCAACCTCAAATACCTTTCATTTCATGCAGCCACTGTAAGTCAAACAGGCAGAACTGGATATACAAAAGGAATAGCCTGACTCGCAGAGAGAACATGTAAAAATTTAGTTCAACTAAAGCTGATGATATAGAGAAAGAGTTAAAGGTAAAGCTTGGGAAGGTCTTGGGTCCAGAAAACCCACTTACCCTCAAAATTCCATGGTTTAGATGCAAGTTCTTGTTGTAGGCATTAAGTGGAAGGGCACAGATTCAAGAAGATGGAGACAGCACAAATTGTACTTGATAGTTTTGTGTTAAACAACTCAAAAGACACAAAGTGGGATAGGTTGTAAATGGGGTTAGATATGGAAGACATTTGGATAATGAGTGGATGCCACTCAAAACACATTGCACAGAATTCTCAGGAAAATAATAAAAAGTGAAAAAATTACAAAGGAAAGCATAGTGTTTAGAGAGAGAAAGAAGCTTAAATATAAGAATATTGCTATATCTTGACACAAAAAACCTATGTGAGTTCAAAGCCAGCTTGGTTTACATAATGGGCAACCAATACAAGAATGGAGGAGGTTTCAGAATAATCAGAAACATAGAGTTGTATACTAAATAACATGCCAAGATTCATGTAGTAGCCTGGGTGTGCCAGGAAGGCAGTGTGTGTGTGTGTGTGTGTGTGTGTGTGTGTGTGTGTATACACTTGAGCAAATTTAGGAAGTGTATAAGAATACAATTGGTTGGAAAAGGAAGCCAATGAGATCATGAAAGCCTGTGAGCAATAAACATGCTAATCTATAAACTTCATAGTTTACTCTCTAGTAAAGAGTAACAGTGAAAAACTTCCAATGGGTACAGATGGAATTGAACTTGAAAGTTTTGAAGGGTAACAACTTCTGCCTGGCTATAAATGAATGCAAGATGATGTGATTAATGAACTATCCATGAGGGCATCAAGGCTATAGGAGATGCAAGATGATGTAGACCTGGAAGATGGCAGTGAAATGGCAACGAAGAAAACAGCAAGAGGAATGACTGACACTGAGAACACATATCCAGTCCAATGTGAGCTGAAAACAACAGGACAAGAAGCTTCTGCCCAAAGGGAAGATAGAAATGATAGTAAGCAATGAGAACAGGCCAGAGGCTTACCCTCTGGAGCTATGGATTTCTGTGTTTATAGACTATTCAGTTTATAGAGAGCAGCCTACACAGAATAAGAAGAACAAAAATTTCTTGTATGATACATGGTAAGTCTAATCATGTTCACCTTATGTAAAATTTTTCCCACGAAATGTGTGTATGTGTTCATTAAAAGCAAAAGTGCATGCTGTAAAAGTCCAAGAAGCACTTTAATCATACATTGCAATTGTAAAATGGAAAAGCATTCTTACAAAACAAAACAAAAACATATCCACAAAAGTAATCCAAGAGTTATTTCATTTTTTAGGGTGCAAAAATCAACACCACAAACTCAGAATTCATAGCAGCTGAGACAAAAATCCACACAATACTTCTGATACAAGAACATTAAGTTTTATTCACATGAGCCTCATTTTACTTCAAAAGAACTTTCTTCTAGAAAGCCAGTCTTTTTTGAAGTTTTCTATTAAGAAAAATACTGAGAAAGAGTTTGAGAGGGTTTTCTTTATGTGGAACACTGTTATGTGTAAAAATAAATCACTGTAAGAATACAGTAAAATTTTGATATTAAAATAGATATTAGCACGATAAATTATGGGAAAGAAATTCATATGTTCTTCTTTTAAACAAAATCTTTGATTTTTCTCTGCCACAAACAACTAAGAGAGATGAGTCATTGATTAAGCCATAACATATATTCCTATAATTTATCATGTGATTTTGATTATGATATAAAAGCTTTGATCCCACTATACACATCATTGTGATCACTGTCCCTGATTGATTGCAGTCTTTGAACACAGATTGGAATATATACTCAGCACAAAGATGAGTGCCTATGAAGGAACAAGGAAACAGCAATATGCATCCCTTGGATGACATGATAAATAAATGCTGTGAAGGGACCCAACTAGGTTACAATCTCAGGCCTGCACAGACACATGACTGACGATCTTGGGTATCAGCATGTGGGTGTGACAAGAACAGAATGAGAAAAATACTACTGGTAAGAATGTGATCACAGTAAAGCAAAAACTAGTAATAGCACATAAAACTCAATGTTCTGTGAGCTGTCCAACCCAAAATATGACAGAAATAAAACAGGCAAGTAAAACAGATAACACCTTCAATGGTAATAACTGCTACAGAAAGGGAAACGGGAAGAAAGGGGAAGCTAGGACACAAAGGTGACGTGTGAGTAATGGCATGCATGCGGGACAGAAAGAGCCTTGCTGGTGTCTGGAAAACAGCATCTAGACACAAGTAAGGCCATCTCCACCAACACACCATCATTTTGCTTGGCTGCTCAGTTCAATAACCTATGAGTCATCCTGACTCGCTGCTTCTTATTTCACAGCCAATCCATCACCAAATTCCGACAGCTCTACCTCCCACATCTATGCTCATGTTCTCCTGCCTCTCTATAGGAGGCTCAAGCCTCAGGCCATACTTTCTGACCCAGAGTAAATTCTTCAGAGAGAAGGAAGTAGAAGATACATAGTAACATCTTATTCCTCAGTGCATCCTCAAAATATACAACCCTTGGCATGAAATCTCTACTCCCTGTCAAGGCCAAGGTATGGAAGTGCTTCCTGTTGATTTTATCTCCCTCTCTTGTTGCTAGTCTATGGCCATGTGCCACTGTCATTTCAGATGAAGAGCCTTTGTTCATTGGTTAGGGTGCCATTAATAAAAGCCACAAACTAGGTGAATCAAATAATAGAAACTTATTTTCCCACAGATCTAGAGGCTAGACTTCAGGGATGGCTTCTGGTAAGGATTTTCTTTCTGGCTCTTTGGTGACTGTTTTGTCCCTGTGTCCTCATGTGGCCTTACATCTGTACAGCAAGGAAAATTTATTCTGCATGAATTACTTGTCTTATAAGAATATCATACCTGAGCCCACCTTTAAGATCTTATGTAACCTTCACTGATTTCATAAAGCCCTTGCTCTTGAAAGTTTCACTTGGATCTGACCTTCTACATATATAAACATCTTTTGAAAAGAGGACATCTTCTAGTCTACAAAAGTCATTTCCGGCTGTGTCCTCTGTCTAACATAGCTAGAAGTCCAGATTTGTTCATGACCTGATCCTTTATTTTCTGGAGGTATAACTCTTTCTTTGGTCACAGCACTGCTGCCCCCACCCCACCACCTATTTCTTTACTTTCCCATTACACTTTCTTATTCTTCTATACTGTACATTATATTCAGTAGTTCATAGCTAGATCCCCAAAGGTAAGGATTTCCCCACACTCTATTATTCTAAACTGTACACAGGTATTCAGTCCACATTGTTTGATGAAATCTCATAGCCGTCTACAAAGGAGGATACTATTAGCCCCATCAAACAAAAAAAATTGAGGCTAAGTGTTGTACATGACTAGGTTTTTCTCAGTTGGAAACAAGATTTAAATCCAAGTGAAGTCATGTTTCATTTATTAATAATAATAATTAATCATTAATAATCTTGGTTCTTCCCAAGGTCCTGTGAAGTAACTAAGGAGGCTCTTGTTACTGCCTGGCTTTCTTTGGAAGACAAGGGTACCACACTCATCCAGTGAAGGCAATGCTGGGAGTTTCCCTTACAAGGGCTGGATCAAAAGGGTAGCTTTACACAGGCCCGCCTTTGTAAAGACTGCTCTCACAATAACAAAAATTCTCTAAAGTCCAGCTATCGTGCTCAGAAAGTGATAAGAAAAAAAAAATCAGAATGATGCAAGGCTGACAGGGTTCAAACAAAGCTGATGTTTACCTGGACAAAAATTGAATAGAAGAGAAATATTTGTAGCTGTCAGGGTGATGTCCATGAATGCTGACGTACTCAGGAACAAGTAACCAATCCTGCAGACAAGGCATGGCTATTTACGGGTATCATTATGCCAACATACTTTCCACCTTTCGTCATCCTCACAGTCCTATAGGGACACATTTCCCCTGGATATTCATCTGCTAAAAATCTCAGTAGTGTTTTAAAATCCAAATTAAAAATGTCCTTCCCTCTTTGGCTCCTTTTAGACATAAACAAATGTTTCCTTTACAGGGTTCACTGAGCTTCATTAGCAGAACCAGCCACTGTGGAAGCCACCTCCACGCTAGCAAACATAGCATCATCTGTTTCAGCTCATGCTCTCTGTAAATTCTTTTCCAAAACACCACCTATATGCTCTCTGTTTTATGTCTTCAAGACATCAACACATGCCTAACACTCCAAAGCAACATAGTGAATGTTTGGGAGGTATACTTTTACATTCAAAGGCCTTTCGTGTTTGCCCAAGGCCAAGAAAGAATTGTCTAGATGAGAAATGGATTTTTGTCTTATCCCTTGTACCACAGTGCCTTTTGAAATGGATGGGGGTGGGGGTGGGGGATCTGTTTAAGTCATTTTATTGTATGTTTTTATAAAGTCATCAGTGTTTTCAGAACTGATTGCTTCACCTACATTTTGAGCTTTTGGTTTTGGCAAAAAATGATTCAGGCTAAACTAAACATTTAAATAGAAAGAAACAGAGGCAAAGAGAAAGAACTCTTTCTCCTGGAAAAGAAAAAAAAAAATAAATGTTTCTTTCCTCGAATGTACTAGGTCAGACTTAAAAATGAAACAAAAAGCCCCATAAAAAATAAAAAATAAAGTTTTGTTATTGAGAAGCATTTGAAATCTAGTGTTACAAGAATACTGCCTATCTAACATGACATTCACAAGAAAATTTTCTTTTCATTTTGTAAGATCTTTCACAACAGTAAGTTCATTTTTTTTAAAGGCCTGGATTTCAGTTAAATTTTAGGGAATAACAAATTTAAATCCTTAAATATTGATGAGGGTTCGTTTGGTTGGTTTGACTTTACTCATTTTGGGGAAGAGAAAATGAAAAGAAAAAAAAAAACAAGGAAGGAAGGTAGGTAGACAGTAGGAAGAGATGGAAGGAGAAAGTGAAAAAATCAAGGACATTTCTAATAAAAGGTAATTCTTTGTCTATTTAAAAAAGGCACTCTGAAAGGAATCCATGAGGAGAGTCAAAAATAAACTCATCCATTCAAACATCCTCTCCAAATACAAATGGTCTGTTGTTTTCCTTTGAGGGATTTCTTTCGATTCTTACCTACCAGGAGAATGGAGTTTCAATAAGTCACTCTGTTATCTGGGCATGTATTGGCACATGTGATAATGAAACTAGTATGTGCTGTGCTGTTAAAGGCTGGAAATTAAGTAGGTTACAGGTGATAGAAATAGATGTGAAGTTTCTTTATTATTGTGAAGATTTAATGTTCATTTCATTGCTACTACAGGCTTTGTATAAGACAGCAATTAAAATCTTAGTTTAACATTTGATACATACCTCCCAATGACATTACATATGGATTCGAACAATATTTTCTTCACACAAATTTCATTTACATCTTAGCAATGAAAAGACATGATCCTATGTGTCAAATCATGCTTGTTTGAATGAATCTAATTCAATAGACCTTCATACTTCTTTTTTATTACTGCCTATAGTAGCTTGAATATCTAAGAAACACTGGGGGTTTTTGTTGTTGTTATTTTTGTAGGTTTTTTTCTTCCCATGTTTATTGAGTTGGCTACATGACATGAATGGGATATGATCTAGTCCATAAAATAAAATTTACAAAGTATGAGCATGGAATTTGTAGTGGATCCCACTAGATAGAAAATCCTTAATAAAAGAGTACTATTTTCTTTAAGGTGGTGGGGCAAAAGTATATATTCCTAAATATCTTGGCTACCAGTAACAAAAGGCAAACCAAGAAACTACATTCAACTTCTGATAATCTGAGTTTGTTTTGAAGAATATTCTTTCACTTTGTAGATACATTATGAAGTGTTCTATAACCAGTCATTTCCATGGTCATGGAATCCCAGAAGCTCAGACAAGGAAGGAACCCCCAAGTCATGCTATTCGACACTCTGTGTCATGGTTCTCAATAGAGGCAATTTCCTTTCTTACCTCGAAACTGTTTGTCTGACCTTAAACAACTGAGACCGATTTGTGTGGGGTCTATTGCCTTGCTGTCTGCTGTCACTGCTCATACTAACAGCAAAAAGTCAGACAAGGGAGAAAAACATTTTTGAAAAATAACAACAAAAAGTCCCTTCACTTAGGCACTTTTTTTTTTTTTTGGAGAAAGGACTCTCATTTTTCAAAAATAAAATTATCCCTGAGATAGTACATTGACATTCTCTCCAAATGTGCTCAGAAATGGCAGGCATTGTTATTTCTGTCCCAGTAGGAGCTCTGATGTTGAAATAACTTTTTGTAAGACTGGATTTTCACAACCTTGGGCATGCAATTTGTCTTCGATGGTGCTCTAGCACAGCAATTATTCTGCCAACGCAGGCTTCTGCTGCTGCCTTTGAAACATAACACATCTACAGATTTAGTTAGAAGTGGATCAGCCACTTTGCCACACAAATGCTCCACTCCCATGAAAACATGGCGTCTGCTGTGTATCTTTGAAAAGCTGTAATTATCAACTCCTAATTTCTAGCAGTAGAAACAGTGAAAGGCACAAGACTAGTGTGCACTTAAGATTTCTAGAGCCTATTCAATCAGGTTAAAACATCCCTAGCAGGGTCAACAGGAAAACAGACACTGTGAGGTTTCTTTGCCTTGCAATACACTTTCACATTGCTTAAGAAAAGGGAATGAGTAGCTTTTCAAGGGGATTTATTCCTGATGTCATTACTTAAGGAAGTCTGCTGGTCAGCAACACAGAAGGCATTGTATGCCACAGATATGTCTTTGGCATGCAAAGCCGACACAACAGGAAAATATATGTGATATTATCAATACTAACTTGGGGCAGCCTGTCTTAGGATTGCTGCCAACAGTTGATTTCAAAGAGGACAACACCAATATAACCAGGGTTGGAGACATTTTCCTAACGTTCTGTTCAACATATACATGAGAGTCTGAAATCGAAGAGTCCAGGGGAAGTAAAGGTCATTTGTCATTCTCTCTGTCCTTCCTCTTCCTCCTTTATCCTTTGTTGAAAATGCTTCTGTTAAACCTATATTCTTGAGAGTATGTGTCCAGATTTTGTTGAGTAGTTGAAGTGGACACTGCTCATTAGCTTGCTTCCTTGTTTGGCAGTTCTAGAATTTAGAAAAGTATTTCCTCTCACCTCTGCTGAGTGTTTGGTTCTGACTTCCTTAGGAAATCCCTTCACAGTTTGAGAGCAGCACACCCTGCCCCTCACATTCTTTTCTATAGCTAAACCATCCCCATTTCCTGGGCTGTTACTCACACTTAGTTGTGGTCTCTTTACAAGCCAGAACTTAATAATAGTTATCAGTATTCTGCCTATTATTGTGAATAATTTGTAATGTACCCCACATCACTTTAGGTTATTTTTTTTAGTGAATCACCCATGAGTCTTAGGCTCTCTAATTTAGGGACAATGACAAGAAACTATACTTCTTGCTCAAGTTGCACAGCTAGTCAGAAATGGACATAAAGGTAAAACTCAGGCTCCTAATAAATACCCAATACTTCAAACTACTAAGTCTTAAAATTTGCCACACAGCTTCCCTGACAGTATCCCTATGTGAGGCTTTGTTCCAGATAGAGGCAAGCCCACAGGCAATGTCTCACTGTTACAAGAATTCTGGTATCTGATTTTTAAAATGATAGCCAGAGTGTTATTACTACTTCTAAACTTCACTGTTTTGCTCAGGTTTCTGCAACTATCCATCCATGCATCCTCCTCATATTTAAGACCTATGTATGTGCAGCTTCAGAATTTCAATTCTACTTATCAATAACTGGAAATCACTAGGACTTCATCAATCGCTGATGATATTATCCAATCAATTGATCATACTAATTATGCAACAAAGAAAATCCCAAGCAAGCTTTCATAATGACTTTTGAGGATTCAACAATAGAAACAACTGGTATAGGAACATAACCCAAGCTATGACTCAACATAAACACTGACTCATTGAGGGTGACTGAACAAAGAATGGCTAATTTGCTTCACCAAACAGTGTAGTCCAGTTCACAGTGCTTTTCCTAAGTGTCCAGTTCTAGGGACTTAAACATTTACACAAATCAAAATCCTAGAAAGTAAGCAAAACAAACAAAAGTAAATCCAAGTCATTTAAGCTAAGTGGAAGGATTTTTAATGAAAGGAGAACTCTGAGGTGTGAGCAGGTTATGAACATCAAGGGGAAAGCAGTATGTACCCCAGAATCAGCCACTGCTGGGAGCTGCTGTTATCCTAGGCCTGACAAGATCAGTAGAGTTGATGTTGGGAAAATATAAATAGGCATTGTCAGACATGTGATGCTGAAGCAGTGGGGACAAAGGAAAAGCACCTTACACCTCTTGCTTTTCACTCCAGAAGTCTAGTCATCTGTCCCACTGGCCACACCTATAGCAAACACAGCTAACTGATCATGGAACATGAGTAACTAATCCCATCACAGTCATCTACTTAGGACAAAGAATAGGAAGATGGCGGAGTAAAGACTAGTTAGATAGCTAGACAGTGTAGGGTTAGTAGGTTAGAGGACAAAAAAAATTAGCATATACAGCACCTTTGGATTTGGCTAGTGGATTCACAGGCCCCACTGCACATTTATTTCTCATATTGGCAAAAGTTATTTTAAAATGGACATTGAACTCAATATTTTCCCTCTGCCTTAAGAAAATTGTTGGCTTCTACCTATCTGGATGGGGAACTCCATTGCTTCTACTACAGATAATTTTATTACCTTTAATAATAATCAGCTGCAAGGTCAAGGCACATTATCTGATGAAATTTGAATTAAATCTCATGCAATGATTCTGGATTTGTTATTATTGTTTGATTTTGTTGTTAAAATGGTTCTGGACTTTTTCAAGAAAAATATTTAAATATTTAAATAGCTAAATATTATTGTCTTCTGCTGGGTTTATGATCTTAGAAAGTCCCTCACTGTGCATTTATTCTTACATTAATGTTTATGATTGATTTAAATAATATTTGTCATTATGGCAAGATAGGACCCCAGAGTTATAGTTTTCAAAGGGTAGTTTTAATGCACTATTTCATTGATCTTTTGGTGTAGATATTCACTGAATTGTGACTTAATTTCTAAAACTTATGATATTGTTGTAGAGGTTAACAAGGCTATAAAATTGCAAGTGGATAAAAAAATAAAGATTTTTCTAGAAAATACTTAAAATAAAAATAAATATATTTCAAAATCATCAAATCATATTTTGTTCATATTTGTACACAAACAAATGAAATACACTCCATTATATCCTGTCTAGCAATACTGTCAGGTCATTAATGTCAGAGTGCCTTCTCTTATTTGAGTATCCCAAAGTCAGAGCTAAAGCTAAAACAAAGCATAGTGCTGAAAAACAGTGTCCTTGTTTTCTGTAGATATTTCTCTACAATGCTTCTTTATATTAATTATGTAACACTTCTATGGTAAGAGGCCCTATTGTTTCTGCTCAGTCTTTCTCAGTTGATATAAACACAAGGAGCTAAATGAAAAATATTTCAGATACAAAGAGCTTCATAGTTGTACAAGCCAAGTCAGAAAGTCATCTGTTGATGGTCAGCAAAAGCTTATGAGCTAACAACAGGGTTGATTACCAACACGCTGCACCCTGGAGAAGTGATGGAATCACTAATACGTTGGGCCTAGCAGGAGGAAGCTGGGTCAGAAGGAATACCCTTGAAGATCACATTAGGACTATAGCCATAGCAGCTTTATTCTACCACATATCTCTTGCCACAGTGCTCTGTCTCACCACAGGTCCAAAGAAAACAGGAACAACCAAACATGAACTAGATCCTCTGAAATTAAATGCTCAATTTTTGAGGTGGCTTTTAAAATCAGATATTGTGTCACAGCAACAGCACAAAAATGACTGACAGTATTCTATCTCAAACAGAAGAATCACCATCCTCAGCACAGGGACAATTCTCTTGGGAAAGAGAGTAACATTAGAGGTAACTCCTGCTATGATCAGAGATTAGTCACTGCTCATGTATCATATGTGCTCAGCTCATTTGTAAGCAAATAGTGTTTCATTCAGTCCTGGGATTCATGCAAAACCATCTGTATTTGAATAAATATTTTTTGTAAGCCTCCAGAATAAGGATTATTTATTATCTGCTGTTGACATGAGTTGGATTGCAATCATTAAATTTCTTATTTTGTGATCAGATTAGTTTGTAAGTAGTAAATTAATAGTCATTAAATGTCTTGGCTGGATAATATACTCAAAGCTATTCTCCCTTAAATCATACCATTCTATGTTTTGAATATTTCATGCTGATTCAGGAAGTCTGTAACTGATGATTTTTCTTATCAGGCTTTCATATTCTTTATTTATTTTATTTCATTGTTGATGTTCTGTTGTTGCCAGTATTGTTTGCTTGGTCAGAGTTTCACTGCTATGGCAAATACCTGACATAAATTGAAGTGAAGAAGATTTATTAGGCTCATAGTTACAAAGATTACAATCCATGAGGAGGGTAGAGCATGGTAGACTGTAGCAGCTCACATCAAGACAGAATAAAGTAGAGTGAAAAAAGCAGGCAACAACTTGTTCCCACCTTATCCCTATTTATTCAGTCCATGCCCAAGTCAATGGGATATGGCATCTCACATTTGGGATATGTCATGATCCCTTAGTCAAGTGTGTCTAGAAATGTCTGTCCAGACATACACAGAGGCATGCTTTATTAATCTCCAATAGACTTATCAGTACAATTGGGTTGACATTCAAAACTAACCCTCACTATATTCTATTATGCTTTTTTCTTTTATTGAAAAATCAATTCTTTTCTCATATGATATATCATAATTATAGTTTTCTCTCCCTTTATTCCTCACAGTCCCTCCCCACCTCACCCCCCTCTCTCAGGATCCATTTTTTTTCTGCCTCTCATTGGAAAAGAACAGGCTTCTATGGAATAACAACAAAACATGACAAAATAAAATATAATAAGATGAAGCAAAAGATATCATATTGAAGTTGGATACAACAACCCAAAAGAAGGAAAAGAGCCCCAAAAACAGACACAAAATTTTGACATGGTTTATCAATTTATAATTTATGCTTTATAAACATGGCTTATAAATTTATGTTTTTTAAAAAAGATTTGAACCACAAACCAAATCATTTTCAAAAAAGCCTCACTACAGCTAACCAGTTATGCCCTTAGTCAATGAATAAAAGCCAGTACCACTTCAACTAGAATGTTTACAAATAATAATTTAAATGTAATTGCATGCAACAAAATCAACTAGCCATGATCAAGAAGTTAGGTTATATATTCTTGGGTAAATGATAAAGTTTTGCAATGGCACCTTTTGGAAAAGATCACATCATTGTCAGATAACAGAAAAATCTACTATATTTATTCTTCAAGTTTCTTCACTGTGAAATGATTTAGCTGGGGTAATAATATCTTGCACATTTTCTTGTTATAATATAACATGCAAACTCTCCAGGTAAACAAAAGTGGATAAACCTGAAATGACCAAGTTGTTGGATACAAAAACAAATATTTTACTCTTAAAGAGACATGTGGCAGAATAAAATGTAACTTTCTATAAAACCTCCAAGTGCCACATTAAATCACCATGATGCAACTGATCTGAATTTCCTTCTCCTACCAATGATCCAGCTGGAAGAGTTAAGCAGTTTCCATAGACAAAGAAAACAAAGTCCAGTTTTTAAAGAATAAAATCAGAACAGTAGACTCTAGGACAGTTTATCACCAACCACATCTTATTCGTTATGGAATTAAAAAGTGCTTAAATCATTTTTTGTTATCAAAATAGCATCATTAACATGAATTTATATAGGCTTAGCAATGTATTTTCCAGTCACTGATCAGTTGTTAGCCTCCAAGTCATCCACATGCAAATCTTTTAGATTAACCTACCTTAAAGTTTCTTTGAACCTGATGCTAATAGCTTACATTTACACTGTCCTCTTGGACAAAAAAAGTTCATGAATGTGAAAGTCCTTAAAGAAGTGATAGTAGAGACCTCATCATTCTTTCAGCTTAACACTATTTAAAGTAGCATAGTGTTGAACAATCTCTTTCTGTAAACTTTACAAATGAACTCACATATGCATCTCTAAATAAGACAGATACTGCCAAATCAAAGATGAGTGAAAGTAGAGGCCAGAATAATGTCAAACAAAAGCATACATAGGCAAGAAAAGGTTTGTAACAATTTAGAACTCTGTTGCATAGAAAGGGGCTTTTCTCTCTGTACCTAAGAAAACAGAAAAAAGCTAGTTAGTTGAAATAATAAAGGTTAAGTCAAATAAAAGATAGTCTCTGAAAACATACCAGAAGCATACTAAAAATGTAAAAAGTTTATAACCCTGCTATCATGTATCATCTATATTGCCAAATGTCATCTGCTAAAGTACCTAAACATTGCATGTCTTTTAAGAGTGAAAAATTCCAGTTTAGGCTGTAGAATGAATGTATGGGTCATAAATTTTTTAAAAATAGTTGATGTACACTTCAACCTCTTTGATTAAATGTCTGTACCTCATCTTTTCCTATGAAACAGTCATAGTTTATTCTACGTGTTTTTATGGGTCTTAGGAATAAACACAGCTTGTCATCCTTTGAAGGATCTAAAAGTAGAGGTTTCTCTGTAAGGTGTTGTTTGAAACAGCTAATAAAATATATTCCTTAGTCTCAGTAAAGGCTACTATAGGCTGCAACTACCACTGGGGGCTCAAAGCTTAGCAGTTTATTTTATTTTTTTCTATAAATACTTTAGCTACAGATCCTAAACTCAGCAGATGAAAAAGGAGAACAGACTAGTGATTTGCATTCCATCAAGTTTTAAATCATTGGCTCAAGCTTACCAACAATTTTCTGAGTGAACACTCCACATAAGGCACTGGGCATATAAAAGTGGATTAAAGGAAGATTACAGTGGAGAAGTCTTTAATGAAGGATTTAAAATAACTAGAGAGGAGACATTCTGAGAAATTGCCCTAGTGATGATGTATCCCTGACTCTCTTCCCTTTCTGGAATAAGATTGACAACAAAGAGAAAATACTTTAGGCTGGCCCAGTGAATGCCAGGTGTGTTCCTTAATTTAATGGAAAGGCTTGCCTCCCTTTGTCAGTACCAGTTACTAAAGGATTTGTTTCTTTGCAGCCAAGAATTTTGAGGTCACCTCAGTCAGGAAGTGAAGTAAGGAGCTGTTCATACTCCACCCAGAGGCATTTCATCTAGCACAATCCAGAATCTTGTAGCTAATTGACTCCTGAAGTGACTCCATGTGACTGAGTCAGATGGCTTGCATCCAGTGGGGCCTGAGAACCTTGTGTGCTTATTGATTTGTATAAGACACCCCTGAATGAGAGGGATGACACACACCCTAATTATAATGTATCTTGTGAATATTCTCTTCCAATCTGTAACTATTTTCCCCTTTTAGACCATCTCTTTTACCAATTAGAAAGTTTATTGTTTAGACAATCTGCCATTTTTTTTTCCATTATGGTATCTGGGTTTGTGTCATTTTAAAAAAATCTCTTTTCATTTTGTACAGTTATAAAAAGTATTTTTACATGTTCTATTTGTATTTCTTTCAACATTTACATCTTTATTCCACCTCAAATTTGTTTGCATATACTTACATTATAAATGGCTACCCATTATTCCAATACTTAAAGAATGTTATTTATTATTTGTGAATGTTAATTTTTTATTTATCCAGAGGGAACATGGAATATTAAATTATATATTCATAGATAAGTACATAAAATATAATGTAAAAAGTGAAGATATAAATATTATCTTTAAGCATAAGTATATGTCTAGCACATACTCATGCATTTTTAACTAAGACAATGATTGGCTCATATTGTTATGCTTGAATGGAGATGCATCAATGTTATTTATTGGTAATTTAATTTTCTTACTTATCAATCTTTTAGGCTTAGTGATATACATATATCCATTCATATACATAAATATATCCCATTAAGTCTACTAAGGTTTTCCCAAAGTGGTTTTTTTTTTTTTATAATTCCATGAGAAGTTGTCAGTACAATAAGATAGAAATTTAATAACAATATTTTTCCTATCCTTAGAACACTACAATAGCTAACATTTAAGAGCCCCCAAATTGCCATGCAAAAAGAAAGTATTAGTAAAGAAGAACTCAGATAGATGCTAAAAACATGAGATGACCATCTACTATATCAAATGAGTGTCTATTTAAGTAATATATCTTAATTTCACTTTTCAGTACCATAATATATCATTCTGTATTTGTGTTTGTATAGTTTAATAAAAGCAGTCCTGACACATTAGCACCATTATAAAATAGATTCTATATAGCTATTCCTGATAAGTTATGCCTGTTTGGACAGGTTCTAATCTCTTCTACAATGTGGTTATAAGCTCTATATAATAGGAGTTAAAGCTTTAGTAAATAGTAGCTTTCAAATGTTCTCTCTTTTGGCCAAAATCTCAGTAATCTTGGCAAATTCTGTTTGTTCCCTGACTTCCACACCCTGCTTGTGGAAATTTTCTCAGGAAAATTTCTTTGCATCTCCCTATTTGATAGCAGAATACCAGCATAAGAGGCCTGGAGGCCAACTTTGTTCTGGGTTATAGGAAAAGCTGCAGTCCAAGTGTGGCCTGCTGGATTATCATTGTCTATGGCTAGAATTGTAAGCTACAGGCTACCCATGATTTGAGATTCTCCTTCTACCTCCCCCACAAAATAATCATAAGTTTCCATGAAAACACAGGGAAGCTGAGAATTTTACTGGTTTTGAATCTAGAGGAATGTGGTAGGACTGTTTTCTGTATGCTGTGAATATCATTCTATACATAAAAGAGCTATTTTGGCCTGTGTGGAACACTGTAGAAGTGGGTGGAGGAATTACAGGAGAGACAGGGAGATGGAGGGCCAAGTCAGGAGCCTCCATATAGGTGCCAAAGAAGAAACATGTAGGACCCAGGTGAGCTGGGCCACGCCATAGGCCATGTGGCAGATAGATTAATAGAAATGGGTTGTTAAGATGAAAGAGCTAGCTAACAATGTGCCTGAGACATAAGCCAAACAGTATAAAATTAATATAAGCATCTGAGTCATCTTTAGGGGTAAAAGCTGCCATGGGCAGGTCAGACCTCTGGCCCAAATGGGGACAGAAGTCATATACAGCAGAGAAGTAAAAGCCTAGGGAAGAGGTGGGCAGCATTAGATGAAGGTGAAAAAATGCAGATAGAAACTCAGACAATGATAAAACAGACAGAAGGGGAAAGGGTAAAGAAGATGGCTGAATTGAGAACTTTGTGATTACAGATTGTAAATGATGAGTCTCTTCTATGTAGATACAGCATAAATTAATTAATGTGAAGTCTTAATTTGCTTGTTTTCTAAGCACAAATGAGAATTTCACAGATAGTGAAGCAAAATAATTAAGGTGCAAGCAAATCAATGTATATTGACATAAATTCAAAATTCTTAATGGTGAGACTTTCAGTAGAAACAGTGAATACATCACTGTTTTTTATTATGTGATGTATGTCATTGTGGGATCATCCAACATGAATATACTCTGGACATCTCACTGCATCTCATCCTTTCTAGAGTTTGTCAATCACAGTGATGGCTGGCTGCTTCAAATAATAAAACATCTTTTAATTTAAAAAGTTCTTTGCTATATATGAGTGGGAAATAGGGCATTATCTTTAAAAGAATCTCAATGTTTAAGTATGATAAATGGAGACTTGTTAATAAGGTTAGCTAACCCCTGGGGATTACAACTGGGGTGTCACTTAGGTACACATAGTAGATTTTAATGATTGTGCAATAAACTGTCAAAGATTTTACAGCTTACAACAATTCAATGACCTTGTAGTTGCCATGGGCCAGATGTCCAGGTATAGCCTTTCTAAGACTTCTGATAGGATGTCACCAGGGTGTGATTAATGTGTCAGCCAGTTTGTGTTAACATCTCCAGGCTTCACTAAAGAACAATCTGCTTTGAAAGTCAACCTGGATGTTGACAGAATTCAATTTCTTAAGCTCTGTGGCTATATGCCTTAGCAGCCTTAGACACCGAATACTCTCTACAATTCCCAACAGCTTCCTATATTCTTGGAAGCTGTTGTCTTTCTTCATTATGTTCTCTGACAAGGTCACTGACTGAATCACATATGCAAAGGTAACTGGTCACCTCAGAAGGACCTAGACTTTTTATAAAGAGTTCATTAAGTTGGAATCATCTAGAAATATCTACCTATTGATTAACTCTGTATGAAACTTGCTTGGGATTTAGAATTTATATGTGAAAATTTCTTTACCTGTGTCAAATTCTGGAAGCAAGCTTTGGATTCTGCCTATGTACAAAGGATAGGGCTTATAAAAACAGGGAACCACAGGAATAGGAATTATGGTGGAGCTGAGGAGTTTTTCTGTAGTGGTTCCACATAAGAATTAAGCAGGTGTTAATTCCAAACTCCAGCCACTGGGTAGGTAGGTGTGTCACCTAATTCCATTCCCAACTAACTGACTTTGTAGCTCAATGGATTTAAATAGGCATTCTATTGCAGTCATATTTTGTGCTATAAACATAAAGGCTATAGCTATGTGGCATGTCCCAATATGCTATAAACTTTTGCTAAAGCACAATTGTATGAGATAATTTTCTATGTTCACAAACAGACACAGCATGAAATCCTGAGAGTGTTCAGGATTACCTAACTCCCACTAACCATGTCTTGCTTTAAAAAATGTGTTTCACTATCTAAGAAATTACAAAAATGATCCCCTGATTCCTATGGTATTAGCACCAGACAGTATCATCACAAATGGGGATAATGGTAATGTAAATATGTATTGGGGCTAAACAAATCTCTGTTTAGTTCATATATTTTGTGTGGGCATTTGAAAAGCTACATAATCTCTTCAGTCCTCTGTGTTCACATACAATATTTGTTATAACCTTAATAACTATCTTTATTATTTGGTACTGAAAGGCTTAGTACAGCCCTTGACATGTAAGAAGAGGGTTTTTTGTTGTTATTTATCAGTGCTAATGTTTTTATTTATGTAAACTGCCCAGTTCAGCAATTCTTTGACCCAGTATTACTGGTGCACTGAATCTTTTCCTAGACCGGTTGGATAAAGCACTGAAACTCTCTGCCCTCTTGATCTCACATACTTACTTATGAGCCTGGCACCTTCTGGTGATACTTGTAAGTTATGTCTTTGGAATATAGAACAGCACTAAGATGAAGAACGCGTCTAACTTATTTGTGAATCTTCACTGTCTGGTAGATAAATATCCAGTCACATTTTAAATAAACAGCAAAAAAAAAACAAAAACAAAAAACAAAAAACAAACAAACAAACAAACAAAAAACAAAACACAGAGAAATCTTAAGGTAAACATTGTGCCTCCAAAAATCCAGGAGGAACATACAGATAATTAGAATAAGTACATGCATTAAGAAATTAATGAACTTCTTGCCTCATTAAAAATCTGTTATGTATAATCATGTCAATTTGTGCT
Source organism: Sigmodon hispidus (assembly GCA_004025045.1). NCBI lineage: Eukaryota > Metazoa > Chordata > Mammalia > Rodentia > Cricetidae > Sigmodon > Sigmodon hispidus. The sequence continues at coordinate 73,064 of PVIH01008669.1, forward strand.
TCTTAGCTTAATAATAGGAAATTAAATTCTAAAGAATGGGCAATAAATAAATACCACAGATATTAATAGTCATTGTAATTGAAGATCACCTTGTAATTTTCTGGTAACAAAGGCAAAAACAAGAATTTTGTTAGGCTGAATAATTTATGGTTTTTAATAGAAGTGAATACCATTCTTCCATAAAAAGATTTTGTTCTCTCAAGCTACCCATGACCACCCTAGTGTCACAATGGCAAAATTAATCATGATGAAGAACCTCCTCATAAACAGATTTCATTTATGCCATTCTTGTACATTATTCACAATGGCTCATCACCAGAAAGCTAAGAGCATTATGAGATGTATAAAACCAGTTGATCATAATGATGATGGTGAAGGCATCAATCCTTTCCACTTGGTCTGTGCTAGCTCCAATTTTATGTCCTCTGTGTATGTTCTAATATAATTCTTGGAACAGCACTGTGAGGCAGTTACTTTTAGCATTCATTTACAGTTGAGGAGAGAGACATAAGACACTAGATCTTTCTAAAGGTCAAACAGAGAACAAGATTCCAGCAATTTCACTCCATGACACATATTTTACTTTCTAATTCATAATTCTTCTCTTTATAAAACATGTACAGAAAGCATGAGAGAACAAAATCATCACCCACATTGCATATTATGACAATCAAATTCTAGCACATCATTAACTATTTATCAGGATTTTTCCTAGCATTTTCTTTCTGTACAATTATTAGAAAAATCACATTTTGCTTTCAGTCATAAGAAAGTCAAATCCCAGATGTCTGCAATTAAACCCCTGACCATTAGGTCTGATGGCTCTTGCAGCAGGAGCTAGGGTTAGGGAGCAGAAGTTGTAAGGAATTTGTTCCCATCCTAACTGTCCACCCTAATGATAACTTTATTACTAGACCTTTCTGGGCCTAGTTAGAACTTTGTTTAACCTCTGATGATTGAGCCAATGATGGTGAGTGCATTTGCTCTGGAAAATTGGTTCCAGCCAGGACTGATGAATGGATACCACATGTGGTAGCAAAACCTACAAATAGCAAAGTCAATGAGGTCTTGTTACCCTGGCACTGTGGTTGCTGCTAGGAGGAACCATGCAGGAAAGGTGAGTTCAGTGATAAATTTAACTCCAGACAGGAAATGTTTTCAAAGCCAGTTAGATTTCTACAGCTCTGAGCTGTTAATTTTGAGGATGACCAATACCTCCTCTCCTTGTTCAGCTGACAAATACACTGGATCAATCAAAAGATTCACCCTTGACAACTTTAAACACCACTTCTGTGTTCTAGTCACTTTGATCATGAGAAAAGTATTTCTTAGAAAAGACACAAACAAGGGTTTAAAACAAACAAACAAACGAATAAAAAAACAATGCCTACAAACCACAGCATAGATCCATTTGATAAGACATTGACATTTAGTTTACTTTCAGAAGTTTTAATTGTCTGAGCTGTAGTGCAAAAATGCATGCTAAAGCTTAACCTTTAATGTAACCTTAGTTGGAAACAGGCTATTCCATAAGTAATTAAAGTTAAGTGAGGTCACAAGGGTAGGTCCCTAAGAAAATAACATCTGTGACCTGACAAGAAGATCTACACATAAGCAGAGTGAAGCCCACATCTGGAGTAAAGAGTCATACACTGGCTCTAGTTCGTTGAAATGATTGAATTCTCTTCTCTTCCTTCCTCCTCAGTTTCTCTTTCTGGACCTTCTCTCTAAAGTCCAAATGGGTGATGCTCTTTCAAGACATGTAGCAATGTAGCATTAATTGAAGATGTCAATATGTTTATTGGTATAAATGCATGCTATGATATATTACTTAAATATTAATATAAAATGTGTAATAGTATAAGGTAAATTCTATGCTGAATCAACTACAAGAAACATCATGAAAAGATTTGCTTTGATTTATATGTATTTTTTCTTTTTGGTGGAAAATAACATGTATATGCAGAAAATTCCTTCATCATAAGCATTCAGAAGATATATTGGCTTATTTATTGAAAGGTTTTGATCATAGGCAGTTTGAATACTAGTATCATCCAGCTAAATGCTTTACATATACACCTGGAGAATTGGTTCTCATTCTGGTTAGGCCTCTTCTTAGGCAGGACACTTCTGGGATTGAGTGCTATATTGCTCCATACATCAGTCCACTGTCTCCAAATGTACCCCTTTCCTCTAGTGCCAAGACTCCCAAGCTTTTTCTTACAATGTGATGAATATACTTTCAGCTCTCCTCATCTGACCTTCCAGTTGGTCCCTGGCTGACAGACACCTTTGCTTACTATGGCTAAACCTGATTTACGCTCAACTCCAGTCTGTCTGACACTTAACAAACAGCAGGATGATTTCAAGGTAGTTTATCTTTTAAACCCTTTCACAGTTAACTCACTATTGGAAGCCAGAAAGCCATAAGGGTTCATCCATAAACCTAGTGAAACATAATGCCTATATCACTTGGCAGCTACATAACATGAGTGAATGTACTAACTCTACAACAAGCAAGTACAAGTCCCACTGATTGGCTCAGATTGTTCTGGACTCTGACCAAGTTGTGATATCCTGTGTTCACTTACTTATACACACACCCTAGAGCATTTTCTCCACCCTACTAAATGCTTACTACACCCTATACATAGAACTTCTAGAGTCAAAGCTCCTACAGAGAAAGGAGCATGAGTTCCTTCTTCCTATGCAGTTCATGGATAGATTTGCCACCTATACACATCTTTCCTTTGGGTCTTTTACTTTCTCACTTAAAGGAATATGTAAGCTATTCCCCTTTGTACTTCGAAACAACAAGCAAAATAAGGACCTCTCATTAAACATAAATCCTGTCACTCCAGAAGGGTCAATCCAATAACTTGAAAAGCTATGAAGTGTTTAGAGGGTAGGAGTGTAAATAGGGTGGGTATGTTGCACAGAAGGATAGAATAGAACAGTGTAACATCATCCTGCTAATCAGATGCCATTTGATTTCAAATTTCAATACACCGATATTTCTAGAATTTTCTACTTAATGTTTTTGTATCATAAAATTGATCAGTATCACAATTTCTTGAGGTTGGATGTAGTCATTGACATAGTAATTCAGAGGAACTGAATCTCTCTTATCAAACCCTCGCTAGAATGGTCCATGATCCCTCTGTGATACAAAAAGTAGGGAAGCTAATTGTGTTCATGAAGACCCATCCCTTTCCAAGTAGACAGAAGCTGGTAACTGCTTGATTAGAAGGAGGAGACTCTTGGATGACACAGTTGCCTACCTGATGCCAAAATTCTGGCAAATAATCTCAAAAAAAAGTCACCAAATCAGCAGGATAGAATTGCTTTCTTTGCTCCTTTGTTGGCCGCTCAGTCTGGGGTAAACAGAAATAAACTCCCCAGGAAGTCACATCGCAACCATGCTAATATAAGCCACAATTAAGGCAACTAATGCACTTGTGACAGCCCAGTCTATAGATCTAAGATAACCAAAGCTAGCAGAAATATATAGCCAGGACATCTGGAACATATTCTAGTGAAGAATAGACCAAGAGACAAGTAAATCCAGGATGCACTAACAACACCTCCTCTCTCCCCTTTGTACTTGTTCTCCTGGAGGTTAGAAGAAGCCACTTTCTTTCAGGAACCATCAATGATACTTCATCTAATCCATAAAACAAAAGTTCCACATGAACTTCCATGAGATAGAAATCAAACTGGTTTTTTTCCCTTCCCTTATTTCATGTTTCTGATAAAAGATACAAGAGATATTTAGCACAGTTTGGTGGAATTTACAGAACTGACTCCCACATCATCATCCAGAGGAAACCCAGACTACAAAAAGTCTGGTGTAGACAGCTGACTTGCCTTTTAATCAGCCACAGTTTGTTGTTCATAATACCTGATAGGTATTTTGCAGTTTAATGGTTGTTTTCTGGGGACAGGGAATACAGATCAAGAATAATAATTCTACCTATTATTAGACACAGCACATTTTTCTTACATGCTTTTCTTTTACTTAAATGGATTTAAAAGTGATCCTTCCCCTGCTTTTTAATTTGTTTGATTTGTTTTTCAAGTCGTGATGTTGTTAAGTAACACAGGCTAGTCTTGAACTCATGACTCATTTTCCTCAGGCCCATTACAAGTGTGCCTACAAGCCTTTTATCCACTCAAGTCATGGGTTTTTACTGACAATCTTCTAGATCAGCTGTTCTATACCTGTTGGTCATGAGCTCTTCGGCAAACTTTTATCTCCAGCAATATCTATGTTACAATACATAACAGTTGCAAAATTACAGTTATGAAGTAGCAATAAAAATAATGTTATGGTTGGGGGTCACCACAACATGAGGAACTGAATTAAAGGGTTGAAGCATTAGAAAGTTGGAGAACCACTACTCCAGACTTGATCCTGCTTTCTTCATTTTGTTAATATGCACTTTTGCTCTCTTTAAGTATCTTCCTCAAGAGACAGCTCCTTGTTCAGCCATAATCCCATTTAAACTCCATCTGATAGCTTTAAGAAACCCACAATAACCACACTTGATTAGATATTCAGAATTCAGGCTTTAAATCTTCAAATCTCTAGAAGCCAACTTCTCTTTTAAGCTTTCTGACTGAGAGCAAACGGAACTTTCATCTTCCTTGGCTTTAGGCTACAGGTTTATGATGTCTAATGTCTTCTGCATTTAAAAAAAAATGTATTTATTTACATAACATCCTAGCCACATTTCACCCTCTGCCTCTCCTCCCAGCTCTTCCTCCACTTCTGTTCTCACTCCCCAATCCATTCCTTCTCCACTTCTGTTTAGAAAAGAGCAGATCTCCCAAGAATATTAACAAAACACGGCATAGGAAGTTTCAGTAAGACTAAGAACCTCCCCATGTCATAAGGCTGGGCAAGGCAACCCAGTATATCTCATGTTTTGGTGATACTTATGAACACATGTCTTTTTCTCGATGGAAACAGAAGAGGAGAGGATTGGGAAGTATGAGTAAGGGGAGAAAGGGGAAGAGAAAGATGGGGCTAGACTGTGGCCATGGCATAAAATAAATAGATGAATAACATCTATACATAGGTTTTTCTTAATTTGTTTCAGCATATTATTCAAATGATTTAATTATCAAAGGAAATGCTCCTCAGGATTGTCCACATGCTAATTAGTGTTGGGGCATTTTCTTGACTGAGGTTCCTTCCTCACAAATGACTCCAGCTTGTGTTAAGCTGATATAAAGCTAGCCAGAATCCCAATACTACACAGTCTGTTCAGTTCTGTCCTCTCTTTGTTCATCTTCTGAACCCTCTGACCTATATCTCTACATCTCTGCATTTTTAGAAGGCTGGAGCTCATACTGCAAAAGAAAAATTTAAATTTACTTTTTCTGACCAATTCAAGCTTGTGATCTCTGTGTGTACAGGGAACTAGTGAGGCTTGGATTGTGTTAAGAATAATGAGAAAGATCAAATTGTAGCAGAGCTCCCATTTTCTCACAGTGCTCAAAAGCATGGAACATTTCTTCTTTTAGAATTCTGATTTATTTTCAGCCTTGTCCAGAAACTACTGGGAGTTAAAGTAGCCCATTGCTCATGGACTTGGCCTTCAGTGAGGAGCAATCACTGGACTGTTTCATTTCTCCCCAATCACCCTTCCATGTCTCAGAGAAAGAAATCACAATTCATCCTGTCCCTGGCTCTTCCAGGCAGAAATGAAGCAGAGCTTCCTATGTTGCTTTCAACTCGGCACAAAATCAGAATCTGCTAACACACATGCCAGAAAAGTGTCATGGTGTGTAAAGCTGAAAGAGGAAGAAGGGTGAGCTTAGGCAGGTCTCCTTGCTGCCTCTGCAAGATACCAGAAAATGTCAAGTTTAAAAGGCAGCACAGAAGTACAGTTTCATGGACATGCTTTTTGAAGCTTTTCACCCAGAAAATTGAATGCAACATGTATAGGACACTCTAGACCATTGTAGAGGTGGGGGGCAGGGTTGTATTGACCAGGGCACGGACTACAGGCTGCTGACAGTACCCTTGTCCCTTGCTTCTGCACCCAGGTCGACACATTTAGCTGAGAATTGATCCTCATTGTCTTGAGAATTTATACTCGCCCATTGCAGAGGCTGCAATTACGTTTTAAGGATGAGGACATGGGGTGTGTGTGTGTGTGTGTGTGTGTGTGTGTGAGAGAGAGAGAGAGAGAGAGAGAGAGAGAGAGAGAGAGAGAGAGAGAGAGAGAGAGAGAGAGAGAGAAGAAATTCCAGCAATCAGGAAGTGCAGACAAGAGGATCTAAGAGTAACATCATTCTAAGCTATGGACAGAGCATGAAGTCATCTAAGCTACATAAAACCGACTTGGTGGGGGGAATGACAGTGAAGGAGGAGGAGAGGGAAGAATAAATGACAGAGGAGGAACTGTTGTTTTCAAAAGAGCAAAATGTACTTTCATTTAGGGCTTCAGACCCCTTCTATTCATATGGCTTATGGCAATATCTAGGGCTGGGTAAGGGTTTTAGAATCTCAGGCTCAACAGAGATGCATTGAGGCTCCAAGGTGTGTTGGGACTTGGGCAAGCCAGATGCTCTCTACACACTTAGAGACACCCTTGCACATGGTTTCATGGTTTCTTTGGAGCGTGGATCATGGGTAAGTATTGTTGACTTCTTTATCAAGGTGCATTTCTCACCAGAGGCCCATGGCCAACCTTTGTGCAAAAATATAAAAAGAAAGATGTTTGTATGTTTTAAAATTTACTTTATTTTCTGTGGTATAATGACACCTCATCCAACCTGCAGAAATGTTAGCCATCTTTTTCTCCAGGGCATCCATACTGTCTACACTATTGTGTACTACTCTCATTAAGCCACCTGGTAAACAACTGTCATAGCATCACAAAGCTGTGTTCTTATACAGGTAATTTTACTTAATAGTGGATTCAAGGTATCCTTGGTGGTAGCTTGGACAGGCCAAGTGAAGCCTAAATTGCTTCTATTGAATGAAGAGGTGAAAGTCTCTCTTTCTCTCTTTCCCTCTCTCTCTCCTCCCTCTCTTTCTCTCTCTCTCTGTCTATGTGTATACATATATATGGTTCTGTCCTGTACATAGTTCTTGGTCTGCTCAACTCTGTTTATGAGATGATGTTGGCTAAGGCAGAAGGCAACAAAAATTGCATCTTAAAATTAGGAAAAATTTCAGAAATAGAGGTATTGCCACATAGATTTTTTTTTCTAGTAAAAAACTTAGTGGATGTTGAAATTTGCTCCCTCATACAAAAACAGTGTTGCCTGAGAGAAATCCACAAAAGTAAACTAGTTTCAACAAGAAAATAAACACTGTGTATAGTTACACAAATACTTTGTTGGCTTCAAATCTAGTGAATTGCCATCAGACCGTGTAAGAAACAAACATTTGAACTGGTGTTGTCTGACTCAAAGTGGGTCTTCTGTACAACATAGTGTGTGGTGTCGTAGACTTTTGCCCTTTGTCACTTATAAGTTATGGTACTTGAAGCAAATTCAACAATCTTTATTACTGTGTAAACATTTATACATTCATGTGTGTGTCATATATATGTGCTCTGTGTTGTAAGAATAATCTTCAGGTACAGGAATAAAACAGTGAACTAAGCCCAACTTCCAGACCCCTTCATCATTCAAGCAAGCTGACCCACACTTTTCCTTCAGTCCTGGATTCTGTGCTCTCTGACTGTGTTCTTCATTTTCCACTCCAATTCAGTTAGCTTGATTAAGCACTTACAGTGCATATTAAGAACCTGTCCAAGTTCTTACTCTGGGAAGCTCTGAGGGATGCACAAATGAGTATGATCAGGTCCCTGCCTTATAGAGTCTGACGGCAGGTGCAGAGTTTAATAGAAACACAGTGCTTGCCAGATTTGAAGGTCAAAACTTTTCTGTTATTAATCTGGCTTACATCCCAACTAAGTATAAATGGCTTTGATCTTAGCTGATCTAATATCCTAAAGGGAAAAATACTGACACTATCACAAACGAGAGGTATAAGAAATACTATACACGTCTTAGCTAAACTTTTATGCTTTGGTTTTGTTGTTCATCTTTGGTCATAAGACTTGAGGCTTCCTATGTAGCCCAGGCTGACATCAATCTCATGGTCCCCCTGCTTCCACACCAAAGTACTACATTACAGTTTTGCACCACTATTCCTGGTTCTAAAGTATTACTTCAAAAGTTTATGTAGGTTCATAGGTATGTCTTTAACTATTTAGTGTCTGTATGTAGTGTGAGGATCTAAACATAAAGCCTTGGCACATGTCAGTCAAGTTCTCTACTGATTTATAACCTAGACACTCTTTAAAATATCCCTACAGCAGATAATTTTGTGCTGTAACTGTTGATGTTTGAGCCTTAAGATGCTCAAACACAATCTAATCACTTTAGTCTCAGGCCTTTGCACTGACAGCTCCCTCCACATAGAATACCAGTGCTTTGGCTCTTTAATTACTGGCTCCTTCTCAATACTCAAAACACTTCTCTGTTACCGCAAAAGTAGAGACCTCAGTATCAACAAAATATTGACCTACCAATCAGTATATATAATAGGCACATGGGAATCTAATCAACATTAGCAAGAAAATGCAAATCAAAACTATTTTGAGATTTCATTTCACCCAAGGCCTTACTCAAAAAATAAAACAAACCCCCCCCCCAAAAAAAAAAAAAAACAGAATACATCAAATGCAGCCAAAGCTGTGAGAAAAGAGGGATTCATGCATGGTTAGTGGAGAATGGATGTGTTCACTGTGCAACAAAAGCTAAAAACAGAATGGCAATATGACCCAGCTATGTTTACCCAAAGGACCCTATATGCTATGGCCATGATATTTGCATATACTTGTTTATCGTCATTCTGTTCACTTTTGCTATGAAATGGAAGCAGCTTAGATGTCTAACTGATGTATAGATAGTGAAAATTTGGTATTTTATACAATAGAATTATGCTCAGTACTAAGGAAAAATGAAATTATGAAATTTGCAGGAAAAGGAACCAAACTGAAAAGATTATACTGAGTGAGGTAACCCTGGCTTTTGTGTTCTACTTTTTCTGTGGACCACTTCTTCCAAATCAATTTTGTTTTTAACCTGGTACATCTGTAGATGCCAGGAAGCTATAAAGAAGCCACCCTAGGTTAGGTGAAAAGGCCTGGAAGATGTGAGATAGCAGAAGTCAGTCAAAGTTAAGATAGAGGGTAGAAAATCTGAGGTGGTAGAGTTTAAACAGGAAAGAGGGTGGATATATGGGAGGGTAGAAATTTGGAGGGGGTTTTAACCAAAAATGAGACTGTAAAGAGACATGTGCAGTACCATCACTTTATAAGCTTTTGCTTCCAAAGTTTGAAAAGAGGTACCTACACAGTGAATAATGCCAATCCAAGAAGACATGGGTAATCAAATGAAAAATCGAAATACCTCCCTGTGCTTTGTTTCTTAGTCAGAAAGGCACCCAAACAACATAGGTCATTGTCACTGTTCTTAGTTATCCACCAGAACTAATAACTAAATGGTTAAGATCTTTTGCTGAAGACACAACAGCTTGGTTGCAGAATATATATAATCAAGCTGGAGCTAAATGGGAAGCTCTGTCTTTGAGATAATATTCATGATGCCTGAGGGTACCTTGCAGGCTTTGAAGGAAGAAAAATCACCTATGCCTTGACCCTACTGTAGACCTTGAATGCTACAGTACCAATATGCCAGGCAAAATGTGCCTACTGGGGCAAGATTGGTGTGACTATTAGGGGTGTAACAGAGATCATGTGTAATCAACTAATCTCTGGTGCTATTTACAGACCATTCCATATAAGAGAATCCATGGTCTGTTACTATATACAAACTTAGTCGAAAGTCCATGGCTAGAAATATGGAAGTCATAGGCACTAAGGGATGGGAGTACATACTAATGTTATTTTGATAAATTCACATGGCATCCTACTGCCTTCTATTTATGTTTAAATTGCTTGCCAATGCTCTTCTCAGCCTCAATCTGATTATCTTCTTTGCAGTAAAGGGCAGTGAATGCAGTAACTCATGGCTACTTAAAATGCTGAGAATAAATGACTGTTGGATGCTTAGCACTAAAAAGATTTATACTATGGCCTCTAAGACTCAGGGAGCATCACACAGAGGGTATGGGAAGAATGCAGAAGCTTATGATGTGGAGGAGGGCTGCAAAATACTGTCTTCTGGACATGACCATGACATTGCAATAGAAACTTCACAGCAGCCGCTATCTACACTGGGGCCTGAACAAAACTGGGCCTGTCAACACTCAGTCATGGATGGGGAGGGACCCCCAGGATGGTATTTTCTCTCCAGAATTACTCCCTATTGGTGAAAGCTTAGGAAAGGGAAATCATGGTAAGCTTACCAGACTCTAACTGATGCTTCCATATCTATTGGGCAGGGACTAGTAGGGAAGGGGAGCTGGTGGGGGTGTGTAGGAGAAATGAGGTTAAGGGTGAGAATAATCAGAATTCATTATATGCATGTTGGAAACTGTCAAAGAATAATTCATAAAAATTGAGACTATATTCATCGATATCACTCCAAGAATGTTTGGTAAATTTCATTTATTCCTTTGTTTTTCTTTATGTTATTGAATATAATTTTCATACAATACAGTCTAATTTTGGTTTTCCCTCTCTCAACACCTCTTAAATTTATCTAGCTACCATTTGTTTCTTCCTTAATTCAACATGCTATTGTTCATCTACATGTCTAGTGCCTTTATACTGCCTCAAGAGTACAGTGATTATCAAAATAGATCCCTCCTTATGTCCTCAGGGTTATCAATACGTTGATGGGTAACTTAGCAACATGCAAAGAAGTAATTCCATAATTCACTAACATGTCTACCTAGTAATAATTCATCTTAAATCATGATTTCTCATGTTGAAGAAATAAAACTGGTTGAGTAAATAATAATGGTACTAGTTACTTTATTTGCCTAAGAAACATGTTCTTCATGTGTATTAAATCATCTAGTATTCAATCATGCCATAAAAGACATGTTCCATCTACTGTCTCTTTATAGGTTAGAAAAATGACAGCCCCAAAAGGTCATGCTTTAGATTGATGGCGACTACAGCCAGATTGAATCTGGCTGGTCCATATCCAGAGTTTATGCCACACACCCTCTGTCATTCTTCCAGTCAGCACCTATGAGAGCTGGTATCACTAATCAGGACACCCAGGAGATCAATATAACCAGCCTTGCTGCATAAAGTAAAAGCTTCTGGGTCACCACCACAGTGAAATTCCCAGCCAGCTTTTTTGTGTCTAGTGTCATCTGCAGCCACATTTCATAAGAAAAATGCTTCCTTTTTAACTGAGGTATCATTAGTATTCAGTGAGATATTCAGATCTTAAGTTAATAATTCACTGAGTTTGATGAATGCATATACTTCTGGACAGCACTCTCTTTTACCGACTTTTGGTCAACTATACACATTTTTCTTGGTCTGGTACACATTTCTGCAGCAGTTTGAATAATGAGTGACAGTTTTGATTCCCCATAAATGTCTGTTTGTCAGGGCTAACCAACAATCACATTTGAGAGTAGTATCAATCATAGTTTCAACAGCAAGCTGCAATTCTAGATTTCTCAGCCCTCTTTTTATCCATGCACTCTGTCTCTACCTGTCACTCATGCACTGTTTTAAATAAATACATCTGGTTCTGCAAACACCTCCAACTATCGCTGTGCCCCAGAAAGGCACCAGCTCATTTGCCTGTCTGTGATTTGTAATGTAGCGTATCACTACTCCGTACTCACTCAACAAATGCAGCAGGTCTATTTGTCTAACCACTCAAAAACAGAGCCCATCAGCACTGACACTAAACATGTAAATAAGACATGCAATTTCCATATTGATTTTCTCAGTGGTCCCTAGCTTGACGGACATGAAGGTGATAAATTAGAATGCATACTAGACCCATGATTTTCAAATTTTAATATTAATATAAATCCCCTGAGAATCTTTCTAAAATATAGATTCTTATTTCTTAGGCTTCAGCTGAGCTTGACACATTTTGGAAATGCTGCTAATGCTGCCCAAGAAAGAACAAAAGTGGATTGGGGGAGAGAGGGTAGCAGGAAAAAAATCCAATTTGTATTAAATAAACATGTGTAAATATTTTTCTCATTGACCTGACAAAATATCTACAAAGAGTAATTAAAGGAAGAAAGAGATTATTTTAACACACTATTTTAAAGTAAAATCCATCGTGGTAAGGCACAAGGGCAGAGATGGAATGGTAGAGGGACCATGGTGTTGCCTGTTCAAATCAGTGGGAAAAAAAAAAAACAGATTAAGAGGGGGATGCTGACACTTATATGACTTTTATCCCCTTCTATCTACTCCAGTGTTAAGGTCCATGGCTGGTGGCATCCATTCACATCAGCATTCTTTGGAACCACACTTACAAACACATCCAATGTATGTCTCACTAATGCCCAAGGCATTTCTTAAAAATCAAGTTGACAACATAAATTGATCTTTACAAGCCTCCTCCAAAAGAATTAGACAGTAAGAGCAACCTCAAGTCAGAAACTGGTGAAAACTGATGACTTGTTTAACACCAGTCTTAGCAGAGTGCTAATATGAACTCTCACAGTCCAAGTGACACTATAGTATATGAGGTTTCATAGATAAAATCCTGTAAACTTTTCTTTGCTGAACATCTGATGAGTTCATGCATTTCTTTTCTTTTTTCTCTTTCTTTTTTTTTTTTAAAAAACACTTTTATTTATTTATTTGCCTTGGTGTTTGCCTGGAACTGGAACTACAGACAGTTGTTAGCTGCCATGTGAGTGCTGGGAATTGAACCCGGGTCCTCTGGAAGAGCAGACGGTGCTCTTAACTGCTGAGCCATCTCTCCAGCCCCGAGTGGATGCATTTCTAACAGGGTAGTAAATGGTCAGAAGTCAATTTCATCCTAAACTTCTGTAGCTCCAAGGACACTTCCTTCTTGATCTAATTAAAAAAAAAATATCTAAGAACTGAGAGTGGGGGATAGCTCAATGATGAACACCTGTCTAGCATAATAAAATAAAACTTCCCTTTTTGTATTTTTTATTTTTACCATGCTTTATTTCTGTCTCCCTAAAACAAGGTATACAAAGCTTCAAACCAAGAAGATTGAGCTTATAAACTCTTATCAGCTGAGAAAAGTAGGTCCGGCTGGAAAGAAATCCCTAGAAGGTGCAACCATATATGTATATTCATTCTAAGACTCAGAAACAATGATATGGTCTATGTTTCCTTTGCCTACATTGTCAGGGACTGTTGACCCTTTCTTGTCTATGGAGAAAACTTCCTTGTGTCTAACTTATTTCAGTTTCACCTTTACTTCCTCTTCATTTTTTACTAAGAATAAGATATCTGACAGCTTAGACATAAAGATTTTTTTTTCCCCAGACTGTCAAACTGTTCTGTTCCACCAACATATTTAAAACAGAAACAGACTTTAAAACTAGACACTTCTAGGAAGCCTGAGTTACTGTGAATAGCAAAGGTGGTTGCTTTTTTTTTTTCTTTTTTTTTTTTCTGATGTGAATGAACTGTCCTCTCCAAGGTAACTTAAATTTCTGACATCTAGCCTTGCATCAGGTTATGACTTTCTGCCACAGCTACTCTCTGATAAACAGAGATATAGTTTTGCAAAGTTTTACGCGCTGAAAAAAGATAAAATGATAAGAAAGTACTGGGATAACTATTCAGTAAATTCATGTTATAGCTAATGTTTATGGTTCTATGTGATCATGAATAAGTTTTGTGGTAGTTCACAGAATATTTAAAGATTACAAATTCACATCCTGTCCCTTATGAGTATCAAAGGCAGGAGTAGATGCTGTGGACCAGGAATTGGCTCCTATTGGCATACACTTCCCAGCTGTTCACTTCAGGGGTGGTGAGTGGGGCGGCTCATTTCATTCAGTGCTTTGAGCAAGAAAGATTACCCATATTTTAAAGGGAAGGAAATCAAGAGCATGCTCTGCTACAGAAATGTATATATATTAGATGCATCTTTGAGCTGGCAAGAACCAGGAGTCCGATTTGCTACTGTGACCTTTTTTAACAATGCAGCATTGACGATCACATTTCTAGTATGCAAATGTATTTACATTAATTGCATATAAAATGGCTGCTGTTGTAGCCTTCCATGGCCTACAAAGCAAGGACAATGACACTATTTCAATAACATGAAGACAACAAAGCTAGCATTCTGACAGATTGGATCCATACACATTTAATTAAGAAATAAACTATTTTATTTTTTGGAAAAGCTGGCCTCATCTATATTATTTCCTTCATGAGAAATCATAATAATCACTAATACTATGACATGCCCGTTATTGTTAGGCACTGTGTTAGGCTAAGATTCTAGACATTTCTGAACATATAAAGCTCATTTGGTCTTACATAAGCCACTCTTTTTTTTCTTCTTCTTCTTTATTTATTTTGTATTTATCAAAAAAAAACAGTAAAATGAATTTAAAATGCTGAAAAGTTAACAAAAACTATAAAGAGGATAAGAATCATAAGCATGACTTATCAAGGGTGATAATGCAAATAAGATTGCTACACATATATTTACTTTGTGTCCAGCTTTCCCTCTGAATTTTTTTTTCCATCCCTGTATATTCTTATTCAAGGTCCCTTCCCCCTCCCACCACATCTGGTCATTTTACTTCTCCCCAACTCCCTATCCCCTCCCTGGGCAGGGAGCAGACAGTCCTATGGTCCCACTGACCCAAAAATGTTTGGATCAGTCTCCACTCCTGGCCAAATCCAGTTTTGTCCCCCCTCCCTCAAGAGTGAGTCAGGTGTTCCTATAGTTGGAGTGGGGTCCAAAGGGCCAGTCCAGGGTGTTTCTTATCCCAAGCTGTACAGTGGTTGTGGTTTGCAGCTTGGGCATGCTTGTTTTTTTCTCTTGTGTGTTTGTTTAGAGACCACTAATGAGTGAGTACATCCCCTGTTTATCTTTCTGAGATTGTGATACCTCACTCAGGAGGATATTCTCCAAATCCATCCATTTGCCTGCAAATTTTAGGATATCATTTTTTCTTACTGCTGAATAGTATTCCATTGTGTAGATGTACCACAGTTTGTTAATCCATTCTTCAGTTGAGGGACATCTAGGTTGTTTCTAGGTTCTTGCTATTACAAATAATGCTGCTATGAACATAGTTGAGCTAATACCTTTGGAGTGTGAGTATGCCTCTTTAGAGTATACACCCAGAAGTGGTATTGCTGGGTCCTTGGGGAGATTGATTCTCAATTTTCTGAGAAACCTCCATATTGCATTCCAAAGTGACTGAACAAGCTTACACTCCCACCAACAATGGAGGAGTGTTCCCCTTGTTCTACATCCTCTCCATCATAGGCTGTCATGTGTGCCTTTTATCTTAGCCACTCTAACAGGTGTTAGGTGGTATCTCAAAATTGTTTTGATTTGCATTTCTCTGATGGCTAAAGATGAAGAGCACTTTTTCAGGTGCCTTTCAGCCATTCGTAGTTCCTCTGCTGAGAATTCCCTTTTTAGATCTGTACCCCATTTTTTGATAGAGTTATTCAAGGTTTTGGGCTCTAAATTCTTGAGCTCTTTATATACTTTAGAGATCAGTCCTCTATCACTTGTAGGGTTGGTGAAAATCTTTTCCCATTCTGTAGGCTGTCGTTTTGTATAACGCCTGACTATTCAATGGAAACGATGAAAGCTAGAAGGGCTTGGTCAGAAGTTATACAGCATGGCTGCCAAACTAGAATACGATACCCTGCAAAATTATCAATCACCATAGATGGAGTAAACAAGGTATTTCAGGACAAAGTCAGACTGAAAGAATATCTATCTACCAATCCAGCACTACAGAGAGTATTAGAGGGAAAACTCCAACCTAAGGACCCCAGATACACCCACGAAATCACAAACAATCAATAAGTCCACAGAAGAATACCCTAGAGAAAGGAA
>PVIH01008670.1:0-88957 GCA_004025045.1 Sigmodon hispidus
GAACTCTGTTTGTTATGCTTGTATCTGTGGTTCCACCTTTTTTCTTCAGGTTTTCTATTTCTATCTTTGCCTCATTTTGTGCCTTTTTTATTGCTTCTATTTCAGCTTTTATTTCAGCTTTTATTTCCTGGCATGTTTCTTTCATAGATTTGTTCATCTCTTCCAATTTTTTGTTTGTATTTTCTTCTATTTCTTTAAGACTTTTTTTCATATCTTCTTTTAGAGGTTCGATGATCATCAAAAAGGAATTTTTGGTGTTGCTTCCTTATGTTTCCTCTTCATTGCTCAGTTCAGATCTTGTATTTGTAAGATCACCACTCTCTTCTGGAGTTACCATGTTGTCCTTTGTATTATTATGTAATTTTTTGCGCTGATGTTTGCCCATGGCTTCAGTGGTTCATGATTAGATGGCTCCTGGTCAGTTGTGGCACTCAGGTTTGTGTGCCTCCTGTCACCTCTGGTCAGGGTCTGAGTCTGTCCTTCAGAGACCCCTGCAGTTGTTAGTTCACTCAGTTCAAGGTGGCAGTGGATAGCTATGCAAACTCCCTCAGCCAGAGCTGTGGGTATGGTGACCAGCAGTGATTATCCACCCCTGCTCCAGAGTGTGCTGGGACTCTGCAGACAGTACTGGTCCGGGAGCGGAAATGGAAGCTATGGGAGCTTAACTCTCCCTCCTGGCTGGGATATAGGCTCTTGGGCCTGCTGACCCTTCCTCACCTCTGGGTGGGGTCTGAGTTTGTCCTTCAGAGACCCCTGCAGTTGTTGGCATGCTCAGTTCGAGGTGTTGGTGGGTAGCTGTGCAAACTCCCTTAGCTGGAGCTGTGGGTATGGTGACTGGGAGCGATTATCTGCCCCTGCTCAAGAGTGTGCTGGGACTCTGCATACAGCACTGGTCCGGGAGCCGAGTGTGGTACACTTTAAACCTAGTTCTCTGTATGCAGAGGCAGTTCTATCTCTGTGATATCTAAGTCAGCTTTTACTACATACCTAGTTTCAGGATAGCCCAAGGCTTTATAGTTGTATCCTGTCTCAGAAAACAAAGCCAAATCTGCATCTGTGAACATCTTTGATTTAGTTCTCATGTCATTTCTGTTATTTATTTACTTACAAGGATGTTTATTAACATGTGTATAATGAAAGAGAAGACAGTTGACTCTAAAAGTAATTGCATAAAAAAAAGATACTATTGATAGAACTCTATGAAAAGAAAACATAGACCACTATAAATTTCATCCCTCAAAGAAATGGCCAGAGCAGAATCTATAGGAAATTCATACTGGGGATGTTTTATCAGTGTGATAAGAACAGTAGAAACGACTAGGTCTGGATTTATCCTATTAAAGAAATATTTTGGGTAAGTTGCTTCCTGCATGGTCCTGTGGGAAACCAGGTTACATTCATTTATCATAGGGTAAATGTGTAAGAGAGTGTATGAGAGTGGACTCTCCATAATAGAAGGTGCCTGTCTACATTATCTCTTTCAGGTTCCACAAAATTTGGAGTAATCCCACTGACAGAACCATCTCTGCTTGCAAATACATGACAATTAAGATGTATAACATCCCAAAGCAAAGGTCTTCTTTTACCTGAAAAATTATTAGAAAAATCTCTTCTATTTCTGTTACATCTGCTGTTTCTACAGAGAATCCAATGATCATTTCTTCAGGTCCTCTATTCTAGGTCCTGCTTTACCCTATGTCTCTATGTTTCTGTATACAGTTTCTGTTTTAGAGGGGTGCTTCTCTCAGGTTCCTTCAGAGGGAACAAATAGAAACACTTTTAACACTTTGGTGAAAATTGCTTTTAAATAAGAGTAAAGCTAATACCCTAGTAAATTCAAAATAGCCTAAATGTACAGTACTCTGCAAGATGGAAGCAGAGAACAAAGATAATTTCAGTGCCTAAACTATGACTCTCAGCTAGAAGTTAGAAATTGTGGCTACCAATACATATTTCTAAATTTTAATCAAATCATTCAATCTGTATAGTTTTTCCTAAATATTATTTTATTTTTTATTTATAAAAAGTCTTTTTTATCTATGTATCCCCTTGCTCCTCCTCCTTTCTCCTCCCCATCTTTCCCAGTCAGCCTTCAGCCTTCCCCATCTCTATCCCCCCATCCCTTCCCCCAAAAGAGCAAGAAGTCCCAAGGTGGGTCAGCTCAGAATGGCGCATTCACTCCAGGCAAGTCAGACTTCCTCATCCCAATATCAAGACTAGGTTAGATGTTTCTCTGCAGGGATTGGGCTCCCAGGTGCCAGTCCATGCACAGGAATACAATCTGATCCTACCTCTTGAGGATCTACAAACTGAGCATGCCAATTGACAGTTGCCTATACTTGGAGGGCCTAGCTTCTTTTTTCAATAGTTCCCAGAGGCAATTTTTTGATTTAGTGAGCTTTCCAGAGCTCCAACCAGCCATCACTGTGGGAATTTTCCTTCTAATTTCTATCTCCTTGCTCATACAGATACTCCTTTCCTTCTCTCAGCTGTACCAGAAGCATATCTTTTTATACTGCCCCAGGTATTACCACTCAACCTTCAGAAAATGGAGTGTAAGCCTTCCTGTGAGTCAGAAGTCTCCACATTGCATGTGTGATATAATACACAGTAGCAGTAATTTTCTATATTCTGGGTAGGAGTTTGTGCTCAATCCCTATTTCTTTCAACACAAGAAGAAAACACAATAGAAAAATTAATCTACTATAGTGTTTAGGATGATATAGCATGAGCCAACTGATAGAAAACAGGGTAGAAGTCAGACTATGATCACCAATAGCTATAGGAACTTTATTTCATCAAGCCTCACCATCATCTAGTAGATACACACAGATGTCTGCTTGTTCAGTACTTTTAGTTTGACATAGCTAAAAGTATACATAGCTGAAGGAGGGGAGTTCTCCTCTTCTAGCTATATCAAATAACTAGAAACTGAGATAAAGTGAAGACACATGTTGAATAATAGTTTTTATATCAGAAAAAAGTAATATCCTAACATACACTTTCAAAGTTATTTATAAAACTAAAAATACATTCAGAATTAAAATGCAGATTACAAGGTATTTAATAGTCTCTTTAAGTATCTGTGAATTGTCTCCCTGAAGAGTTTTTATTCATCAACAACTTATTACCTCACTTGACTTTGATTATTTAATTTAAGATATATGTTCCAACGAGTGTCTTGAGGAAACAAAATTATATTCCTTGCTATGCTTTCTATTTTGTCTATGAAAGCACATGGAGTAAACACAAGAGAAAATGTTCATCTGCTTCCCTTTGCACATATACAACTTAGCATACAGACACAAGTAAGCCAATACAAACTTTAGGAGAGAACCCAGCAAGTATTTACAATTCTTAGCCAACTGTCAGTATATGAAGATCTCAAGTTTTAGAGAAAAAAGATTAAATATATGGTGATTTATTTCCAAATAAGGCATTATATGAATAGATTAAAAATATGACTGGAAAAAAGAAATATATGTAATTAGTTTGTGTAGTATTTCGAATGAGACTTAGAGTCAAATATCAGGGAAAGGCTGAAATATCAGAGATTGGAAGCAATACAGTCAATTCTTACATATATATATCTACATATCCCCTTTTGTGTCAAAAATAAAAAATAAAGTAATAACTAACATAAGAAAGACCATATACAATGGGTACAATAATTATGTACAATAATATACAAACAATAATTACATGAGGAATATCCACGTCATTGACAATCGGCAGATTCAAAGAAAGTATTCCATTATTTATCCTATTTTGGTGAGTCCAAAAGATTGTACCTAATCCACTTTGTATCTAACTTGTATTACTAACTAAAAACTATATTTTGATGCCTCTTAAACTTACTTTAACTTTTTTTTTCTAAAACTGTCACTAGATAACTATCACTATTAACTATCTCATCTTCAAAATCCTCAAGACCCAAGAAGGAAATAACTTTAAGCAAATAGCAACTTCCAAAAATGTAAGAAATGAAACAGATGGCTGCCAGACAGTCACCCAATGTTCTTCTGTGTTGTTGAAGCATCTATCTCTAGCCTATAGGGCTAGCATATCTGATAGACTTCTCTGGGAAGCAGGATATCCCCAGAGTCTTTCTACCTTGTTTTGGCAAGGTTTAGCAATTCTTTTGTGTGTTTCTGTTTGTCCATTTAGAATATCATATTGACAGCAGTCAAAGTTAGAGTACTTTCTTTCCCAGTGGCTAACTTTTGTCACAAAGAAGGTCAACTCATATGGAAGAGTTTCCTTAATGTCCATAATCTTCTCTGAAGTAGATTGGTGCTGTCAGGAGCAGATGTCCCATTGTCAAAGAAATAACCTATGTTTTTGATATTTCTTAAATGCCATATTCTATGGATCTCTGAAGTTCTTGAAGACTTGTCCATCTAAAATATATCTAATCTTCAAAACATATCTAATATGACTGTAAGTTTGATTATAATGTCTAACTACTAATTGCATTTCTTTATATCCTAATTAATTGATAATAATAACTTTCCTGGATTAGCAATTATATAATACCTTTCATAAACAGGAATATATGTACAGTGAAAAATTAATTTCAGCTTTATATCAATATACGTAATTTGTATACATATATAAAAAATTAAATTCAATGTAAAATATTTAAAGCTAGTAATTTTTTAAAGGAGATTCAGTAATATACCCTTACGTCCTATTATACCTGTATCCCTTTTCTTTTTTGTATCAAGAACCCTAAGTCTAATCTCTCTTGGTTTGCTTTTTTCTAACCATATCCAATAACAATTTTTAACCAATTACCCTAAACAACAACAACCATTCATAACCCATTAAAAGACCAAATACCACCCACCCCACCTCTTGGGAATGTGGGTGTCATGTTTTTAAATTTGCTTCCTGATATCTGGGGGGGAGGGCGACAGCATCTTTAGGGGATCCTGAAAAGTGTTATTGATTGTCAAGTTCTGAAATGTGTAGCTGTACCATTTGTTATCCAGTCTCTGCATAGCAGAAAAGTGCATGGCTTGTCTCAGGTCCTGGCTAGAGTAGTCTGTGAAGCTGGTTCATCTTAGCTAGACACCTTGAAAATGTCCTGAGCAGTTTATAGTCCAAATCTGATCTTTTGTTAGTGTTTTTCAGCCTGGTGCCTTTGTCATAGTCCATGTGATATCCTCATTGTGGGGCCCCATCTTCCTTTTGGATGCTTCCAGTTCACAATTAGGCATTTTCATGGATCACTACAGAAAACGGATAAAAGACTAAAACCTATACAACATACAAAAAGTTAAATGCATACATTTTATTCAGAATAAAATTAGTGACAATAGAACTGTCCCTTGTTTTTAGTCATTCTTCTGCCCTATATCAGGTGGCTTTTCTCATATGATATAGAGATTTTGCCTTTTTCCTTCAATAAGTATATTGGGTTTAGAGAAGGAGAGAGCCACACTCCAACTCCAAAGCCAGCTTTAATTAATAATTTAATTGGGACTACAACTTATCTTGTAATTCAAGATAGAGGTTAAGAAGAAAGATTTTACCACATAGAGTATATTGGTACCAATAGATGTGATATTGTTTTGCTTCTGAATTTTTCTGGATAGCTTCCCTTTTGTGGTATGTGTCTAGATGTGCCTGGTCTTTTAACTTACTAAAGATGGGTATTTCTGGATTTCTGTAAAGATACAAATAAAAACCTGCCCCAACCCTTTGTTTTTCTTACAACTTGTAAGAATTATAATATGAGTAGATGAGCCATCAATTCCTATTTTCATGAAGTTTCTCTGGTTCAAATTGAGACTTTATTAATTTTGATGGTACCCATAACTTTTTTCACCTGTGGAAACAAAAGCAAAACCTCTTCTCCAACATAGCACATTGCCTGGCTTCCATTCTGAGTACATCTCTGAAATAGATGGTCTGATTTAGCTCATTCATTTTTTCTATAGTCCAATGCATTTTAGCAGATGCTGTTCCTTTCTCACTAGCACTGAGAAAATTAAAAGTTAATAAAGTACTATGTAGTCCATTTCTAGGGGTCTTTGTTGCACCTTTCTGTTTATTTAGCATCTCCTTTAGAGTTCTATTTGATCTCTCTATGACAGCTTGCCCTGTAGGAATATGTGGTATTCCTGTAATATGCTTTATATTATAATAAGCAAATAATTGTTTCATTTTACTAGAGACATATGCTGGAGCATTGTCTGTCTTAATCTCTACAGGTATTCCCATGATGGCAATAACTTCTAGCAAATGTGTGATTACAGAATCAGCCTTTTCCAAGCTCAAAGCAGTTGCCCATTAAAATCCTGAAAAATATATCTCTTATATTATGTACATATCTTGATTTTTCCAATTCTGTAAAATGAAATACATCCTTCTACCAGATTTCATTTCTATGTATACCTTTAGGGTTACTCCCTGCTGGCAATGGAGTTTGGTTATAGAAGAAACAGGTGGGACATCTTTTTACAATTTCTTTGGCTTGTTGCCAAATGAGAGAGAAATCTTTTTTCAATCCCTTACTATTTATGTGATGCTTTTTATGAAACTCTGAGGCCTCCAGCACATTTCTTATTAATAATTTATCAATTTCATCATTACCTTGCACTAAAGGACCTGGCAGATCTGTATGAGATCAAATGTGTGTATACAGAAGGGATGATCCCTATTCCTGATTATTTCTTGTAACCAAATAAATAATGAAGTTAATTCTGACTCATCATTAATAAAATCAGAAGTTTCAATGTGTAAAACAACTCTTTCTGCATACTAAGAGTCAGTGACTATGTTGAGAGCTTGGGTAAAATCCATTAATACCATCACAATAGCATATAATTCTGACTTTTTAACAGAATTATAAGGGCTTTGAGCCACTTTACTCATATTTTCTGATTTGTAACCTGCTTTTCCTGACTTATTTGCATCGGTATAAAATGTGGAGGCTCCAGTAATTGGTTAATCTTGTACAACACAAAAAAAGAATCCTATAAATTTTCTTTAAAAATTCAGTTCTTTTGCTTTGAGGGTATTTGTTGTTAATATTTCCCAAAAACTTACTGCAGGCTCTTTGGCAAGGTTCACTTTCTAACCATAATTGGTCAATTTATTCATTAGTAAGATGGTACAACAATTTTTTTCTGGTCCATGACTGTTAATTGATGAAGTCTTAATTTCCATTTAAAAATCAATTCAGAAATCTTTTCCACATGTGTCTTTAATTTTTTACTTTGTTTATGTATTAGAAATATCCATTCCAATATAACATTTTCCTCTGCATTAAAAATCCCATAGGGGAATGCTTAGAGAGCAAGATAAGTAGGACGCGATTAAGATCTGGATCTATATGATCTACATGATTTACATGTGCATCATATAATTTCTTTTCTACCAAAGCCAATTCTCTCTCAGCTTCAGGTGACAATTCACTTGAACTATTTAAGTCCTTGTCATCATTTAAGGTTTTAAATAAATTATTTAGTTCATCATTTTTTATTCCAATAGTGGGTTGTAATTTGACAATGTCTCCTAGTAAACTCTGAAAATCATTTAAAGTCTTTAATCTGTCTCTCCTCATTTGTACCTTTTGGGGTCTAATTTTTTGAAGCTCTATTATATAGCCTAAATAATTAATGGAATCTACCCTTTGTATTTTTTCAGGGACTATTTTTAATCCCCAAGGAAACAATTTTTTTCACTTCCTCAAACATTTTTTTCTAGAGTATCAGTGTTTGAATCTGCCAATAGGATGTTATCCATATAATGGTATATTATGAATTTTGGGAAGTTGGTGCAAATTTTTTCTATTGGCTTTTGTACAAAATGCTGACATATCATAGGGCTATTCAGCATTCCTTGAGAGAGGACCCTCCACCGATATCTCTTTACAGGCCAAGAATCATTATATGTGGGCACTGTAAAGACAAATTTTTCTTTATCTTCTTCTTTTAAGGGTATTGTGAAAAAACAGCCTTTTAAATTGGTAACGATGATGGGTCATTCTTTTGGTAAAAGAGAAGGCAAAGAAATTATAGACTGTAGAGAACCTATTGGAAGAATCACCTTGTTTATTGCCCTTAAATCTGTCACCATCTTCCACTTTCCAGATTTATTTTAATGACAAATACTGGAAAGTTCCAAGGGCTTTATGATTCTTCTATATGCTGAGCATTTAACTGTTCCTACACCAGCTTCTCTAAGCCCTGCAATTTCTCTTTTGTTACTAACCATTGATTTATCCATATAGGCTTATCTGTTAGCCATTTTAAATGTAGTGTTGTGAGAGTCATTGAAAGATCAACAGCTGTTGTGCTTTGTTTCTGTAAGCTTGGATAGTTTGTGACTGTTTCTCATAATACTTTCTAATATTTCTTCCAGGAATATGTGTTAGTTTATGATTTATTTCTGTGTTTGGAAGAATGTTAATCTGTGTGTTCCATTGTAATAAATCTCATCCCCATAAATTTATAGCAATGTTAGCCACATTTAATATTTCTCTTTGTCCTTCTGGTCTTACACACTCAATCTATTTTGCACTTTGTTTTACTTGGGATAAAGACCCAATCCACATAAAATGAACATTTACCTCTTTAAGTGGCCAACTTGGATGCCATGACTCTGGTGGAATTATTGATACATCTGCCCCTGTGTCAAATAAACCTTCAATAATGACATTATTTATTTATAATTTTAAATTTGGTCTTTGCCCACTAGTAGATGTTTGCCAGATTTTTTTTAATAATTTTTCCTGAGTTTTTTCTTTTTCTATAGATTCTCTATCATTTAGTGTAGCATGTTTTTTTTTTTTTTAAAAAAAATAAGTTTTAATTTCTTTAATTTTCATGGGGAGGTGTATCCTCTACTGCAGCAGTGTAAGATCGCACTGTATTGGATAGGGAGGCTTTTAAAAGCTCCCTTTATACACTTCCCAAAGGCAGAAGGTTGCCTTGTCTTTCCTTTGTTGATCAACATTCATTAGTCCAGTGTCTACCTTTTCCACACCTTCTACATACTCCAGAAGGAAGGGGTATTCTCTTGTGATTATTTTTTACCAAGGCACTGTTTCTGGGAACAACTTGATTACAATTTTTTTAATATATGACCTTGCCTTCCACAATTATAGCATTTAACATTTTGTCTTTTTCTTATACCTCTAGAAATGACCTCTCCTACCCAATTATCATCACCTTCATAAGAATCTATATTAATCATTTCATGAATCCAATCCTCTAATGGTGCTGACCATGTTTATAACAGTCTTATTATTTTTTTGCATTATGTATTAGTGTTCTCAAACACCAGGGATTCAATTGTTATTCGCCTTGCTCTGAATCCAGTACTATCATTTTAACTTCTACAGATAATCTCTGAAAAAATCTGTAAATGTTTCTTTTGGGCTTTGTATTATTTTTGTGAATGATTCAGGTTTTTTTCCTACTTCTATCTAATCTCAAGCATTTAGTGCTGTCATGTAGCATAAATCAAGAATGTGAATTGCATGGAGATTGCCTTTCAATATTAGAATAATCTCCTTTCCCAAGAAGTTGGTCTAGGGAGACTTCTATGTCCCTGGCTCTGCTTCTTTGTTCTATTATTTTAGCCTCTTCCTTCCACCATGTTTTCCACTGTAAAAATAGCTCTGGTTCCAAAACAGCAGTAACCATATCTAAGCAGTCCTTAGGGGTGATCTGATTGCAACAAGACTAGGAATTTAACATTTATTTTATAAATAGTGAATGCATTCCATACATCACAATCACATCTTTAGCCCTTTTTAGTTCTAGCATTTGTACGAGACCAACTCACTTCTCTAATATCTCTGTCCATTTTTGATCTTTTAATGGTTACTGGATATATTAGTATTGACTGTCTGATAAACTTAAGCTGTTTTTCTGTAGCTTTAGATGATATTGCTGAGGTCTGTTCTTTATACTCCTCTGTATGTATTTGAATAACTATGAGCTCATTTTTAATAGACTTTTTAAAGACTTCTTTTTTAGCATTCACATTGATTTGACTTCAATGATAAACAGAAGTCAAACAACAAATATTCATAATAAACATTCTGAGGGTAATTCCATCTACATTATTTATCTTTTAATTTACTGGTTCTAATATCAAATCATCTTGAGAAAGATCACAGAAAGACCAAATACCTCCATTGCCTTAAACAAATTTCCCTCTTTTGTAAAAAACAAATCTGTCGTACTCACCAATTTAGTTGTCAGAGTTGGTTCAAATGGTTGTAAAGTGGGGCAGCTACCTAGTATGATAGCAGCCTATGGAGGGGTTCAGAAAGAGAAAGAACCTGAAACCCAACAGTAGAAAGAGACCACTGTCTGAACAAACTTACCCAGACTAAAGTGAAATGGAAACACATGTGGCTGGGTCTATTTAAAGCTGGAAGCTAGTTCAACAGCCTAAAAGCTGATAATTACTCCTCTGGTCACATGTTGTTCTGACTGGTAAGTGGTTTTTTTTTGTTTTTGTTTTTTGAGGGGGTAGAATTTATGCCCCAAAGTTGAGTGCCAAATGTAGTATTATGAATGAGACTCAGAGCCAAATATCTAGGGAATACTGAAATATCAGAAATTGGAAGTAACACAGTCAATTCTCACCCAGCTGTCTTGCAACTTCCTCAGCCTCGCTCCTGGTTGCTTCTGTCAGTCACTTCTCCCAGTCAGTTGCTTCTGTTCTCTCTGGGATTCTACAAGCCCTTATATACTCTATCCCATCCAGATTAGGATTAAAGACATATAGCCTTGAACTCACAGAAACAAGCTCTGTCTCTGGAGTTGTGGGATCAAAGGTGGAGGCCACCACTCCTAGATTTCCTTATGCTGGGATTAAAGGTGTGTGTAACTGATTTAGCTATTTATCTTTGTATTCAAGAATTAAAAATTTCCTGAGCTGTCTTCCTAGGATTTGACAGGGTACTCTCTCCCCAATATTCAGGTTTTATTAAATGTGTAATATATATCCACAACTTTGTGTTTGCGTATACGTGTACTTGTCAGTGTTTTGCATGTGGCACAAATGTGCATGTGGGAACACTTTATATGAGTGTGCTTATATGTGGATGCCCATGGTTGTCATCCTCTATGGCCACTTTGAATTTCTGGGTTTTATCCTTCAAATTTAAAAATGCCCATATTGAGCTGTGTCATCACAGACTCTGAAGACCATGTATCCAGACCAGAGTAGAGACCATGCAGACTCTGTGTCCAGAGCAGGCAGGAGGCACACAACCCCTCTTGCCACAACTAAGAGTGAACCAAGAAATCAGTGGGCAGAAACCAATACAAGAATGCATAAAACAATATAAAGGATAGCAAGGCGACACCAGAAGTAGCTGTTGGTTCTATAACACCAAGACCTGAATAGAGTAATGAAGAGGAAATAGCATTAAAAACATGTTTATGAAGATTATAGAAGCCTTAAAAGAGAACATTAAAATTCTCTTAAAGGAATAGAAGAAAATACAAACAAAAAATTGAAGAAGATAAACAAATCCTTGAATGAAAACCAACAAATAAAAAAAAATTCCAGAAACTAAAAATTGAAATAGAAGCAATAAAGAAAGCATAAAATTAGGCAAAGATACAATTAGAAAATCTGAAGAAATGAACTGGAAGTTCAGATACAAGCATAATCAACAGAACTCAAGAGATAGAAGAGAGAATCTCTAGAGTGAAGGATACATTAGTGGCAACAGATACATCAATCAAAGAAAGCACTAAAACCAAAAAGCCATAACACAAAATGTTCAGGAAAATGGGATATCATGAGAAGACCAAGCCTGAAAAAAAATAAGAACAGAAGAAGAGGAAGAACAAAGCTCAAAGGCACAGATAATATATTCAATAAAATGATAGAAAACTTTCCCAACCTAAGAAGAAAATGCCTATAAAGATATAAGATGCTTACAGAACACCAAATAGACTATATCCCCAAAAGAAGTCTGCTTGCCACACAATAATCAAGCCAGAAAACATACAAAACAAAGAAAAAATTTTAAGAGTGGCAAAAGAAAAAGGTAACTTACGTATTAAGGGAGGCCCATTAGAAAAACATCAGACTATTCAATGGAAACAATGAGAGCAAGAAGGTCCTCATCAGAAGTTATACAGACACTAAAAGAACATGACTGCCAACCCAGACTCCTATACCCAACAGAACTATCAATCTCCATAGATGGAGTAAGCAAGATATTTCAAGACAAAATCAGATTTAAACAATACATATTCACAAATCCGGCCCTGTAAAAACCATTAAGAACAAACTCCAACCTAGGAACCCGGATATACAACATGAAACCATAAATAATCCATAATCCCACAAAAGAAAAGCCCAAAGAAAGGAAAGACATGCAAACTACCACCAAAATCAATAGGAGATAATGGTCAATAGTCATTAATATCTCAATATTAATGGACTCAATTCACTTATAAAAAGACTCACCTTAGCATGATGCATACAAAACCAGAAGCCATTCTCTTGCTGCATACAAGAAATACACCTCAACTTCAAAGACAGACACAGGCTCAGAGTAAAGGACTAGGAAAAGATTTTCCAATCAAATGACCCCAAGAAGTAATCTGGTATTGCCATCCTAATATCTATCAAAAGTAGACTTAAAGCCAAAATAAATCAAAAGAGATCAGGACTATCATTATTTATTCATCTCAGAAAAAATCAAGCAAAGTGTGATCTCAATCCTGAATATTTATGCCACTAATTTAAGGGCACCTACATATGTAAAAAATATTACTAAAGCTTAAACCTCACATCAAATGCCACACTGTAATAGTAGAAGACTATATTCCATTTCACCCTTAAATAGGTCACCCTTTATATTAGCTGCAAATAGCATTAAATACCTTGGTATAACTATAAGTATACCAAAAGAAGTAACAGATCTGTTTGATAAAAGCTTTAAATAACTAAAGAAATAATTTGAAAATGATATCAGAAAACAGAAAAATCTCCCATGTTCCTGGATAGGTAGGATCAAAATAGTAAAAATGGCAATCTTACCAAAAGTAATCTACAGATTGAAGGCAATTCCCATCAAAATCCCAACACAATTTTCATAGACCTTGATGGAACAACACTCAATTTTGTTTGGAATAACAGCAAAGTTAGGATTGTCAAAACAATTTTGCTCAACCAAAGAACCTCAGGAGGCATCATCACCATCCCTGACTTCAAGTTATACTACAGAGCTACAGTAATAAAAACAGCCTGGTACTGGTATAATAACAGACTTTTGGATCAATGGAATAGAACTGGGGACCCCAACATTAACCCACACACCTGTGAACACCTGATCTTTGACAAAGAGGCCCAAAATATTCAATGGAAAAAAGATAGTATCTTCAACAAATGGTGTTGGCATAACTGGATGATAATGTGTAGAAAAATCCAAATAGATTCAAACCTATCACCCTGCACAAACCTCAAATCCAAGTGGATCAAAGACCTCAACATAAACCCAGTCACACTGAGCTTGATAGAAAAGAAAGTGGGAAATACCCTCCAATGTATTGTCACAGGAGACTATTTCCTAAATAACAGCAGTAGCAAAGAGACTAAGAACAACAATCAATAAGTGGGACCTACTGAAAGTGAGAAGTTTCTATAATGCCAAGGACACAGTCATTAAGACAAAATGACAGCCTACAGAATGGGAAAAGATTTTAATCTACCCTACATCTGACAGAGGACTGATTTCTAAATCATATAGAGAACTCAAGAAACTAGAGCCCAAAATCCTAAATAACACAATTTTAAAAAATGAGATTTAGAATTAAAAAGGGAATTCTCAGCAGAAAAATTACAAATGGCTGAAAGGCACTTGAAAAATTACTCAGCAATTTTAGCCATCAGAGAAATGCAAATCAAAATATCTTTGAGATATCACCTTACACACCTGTCAGAATGACTAAAATCAAAAACACAGATGATAGCCTATGCTGGAGAGGATATGGAACAAGGGGAATACTCCTCTATTATTGATGGGAGTGTAAATATATTCAGCCTCTATGGAATGTAGAATGGCAGTTTCTTAGAAAACTGGGAATCAATCCTCCCTATGATCTAACTATTGGGCATATACCCTAAAGATGCACTTGCACCTTAAAAGCATTAGCTCCACTATGTTTATCGCAGCATTATTTGTAATAGCAAGAATGTGGAATCAACCTAGATGCCCCTCAATTGAGGAATGGATTAACAAACTGTGGTACATCTACACAATGGAGTACTACTCAGCAGTACATGATCCATGTATTTAAGAGAAAACAGAAGTTTTATTACTGCATGGATTTTTTTCTTTTAGGTATCCTGGATGTTTTGCTTTTTTATATATAAAGTTTGATAGTGATTTTCAAAAAACAATAAATAAATTAATTAAAATGCCCATTTATTTATTTATTTTAAATTAAATAAAAAATTTAATTTAATTAAATCACCACTGTCCCCCTGCAAGGCCCTTTCTCTCCAACCTATGCCATGTTCCCCTGACCTTAAATTATTGGCTTTCGTTTTCATAGATTTTTATTGCTACATGTATGAAACACATGCATTATATACAATCTGCTGAGTATTACATTTGTACATATGGCTTCAAGTTTGACCTCCTTTTTTGGATGGCCAATAAGGGGGCTCATCTCTAGAAGAGTATAATTCTCCTCCCATTAATTGTTAGTTTCCTACAATTCTTTGTTGATGCATGGAATCTGAGAAAAGTCCCCAACATCATTAGCATGTCTATTGCCATTGTCCTGGTCTTGTGTATACAAACATGTCTAGGACAGTGTCTTTTGTAGCATACATTGTGATAGTCTGGCTCTTGCTATATCGTTTCTTCTGTTTAGTAATGCTCTCCAAGCTATAGATGCAGAACCTGTGATGTAGATTTATTTATCCACTGTGGCTGGGCTCCCCATGATCTGTTGATCTTTGCATGTGTCAAAGTGTCATTTTCTGTAATGGAGTCCATTTGCTGTAAACAGAAGATCTTTGATGAAAAATGGTTGCTATACTCAACTGTGAGTGTAAAGATAATTATTAGCATATAGTAAGGAATTTTGCTGGTCTAGCGATGTGACTATAGTAGATTCTTTTCTAAGATCTTGACCTCACTAGCCTGGGGAAGTGGGCTAGATTTCTATAGTACCAGGCATAATTTTCCTCCTGTAGAGTTTGACTTATGGCTAATTAGACAGCTGCTGTTACCAACATGTGCCTGCCACTTATTGAATTTTAATGGACACTTTTCCCTGATGGTTATTATTTTGATTCATAGGTATTACAGCTGGGTAGGACTATTAATTACTTTCCTTTCTTGGAAGATTATATAGTATTTTCTGGTACTATGGAATTCAGAACACAGGAATGAGGCTTGCAAAATAAATCCACATTGAATCATCTTAATTCTGTCTGAGCTTTGCAGTGTCTATAGTAACAGGAGCATAATTTCAACCTATGAGAAATAACGAAGGACTGTATCAATAGTCTATATTGTTTTCCATGTCACTTGAACCTACCTTGGCCAATTATTCTAGAGGAGATTTATTGTACCTAGTACTGGAGTTTGTGTGAATATATGGTTCTGGTAGGAGGCATTGTCAGCATAAATGGCCAAATTCCAAACAGGAAGTAATAAGATTCCTTGAGACATTATTAAATAACGTTAATAGCCTGTCATTTCTCTTTCTCCCTCTGTGTTGACCTCAAACCCTTCTAGAATTAATATCTTTATTTTCAGTACAAGGTCTCTCGCAAAGAACATGATGTTCTTCTGTATAGCAAGGCTAGTCAGCCAATGAGCTTCAGTGATCCATCCCTGCCTGTTCAGTGCTGGCTTTACTGGCCCACTGTTACCCTTGATATTTTACATGCATCCTGGAGGTCTGAACGTAGGTCCTCATATTTACACTGCAGACACTTTACTGACACAGCCATCTATCTGCTCAGCCCGACAACTGCAATTTCTTTTTGTTTTTTTATTTACTTATTTTTTTATAAAGTCTCATTTTTTTATCCTTGTATCCTATTGTTCAAACTCCCGATCCCTCCAGACCCCTCTCGGTCACTCTTTCTTCTCCCCATCCCTCTTTCTTCTCCCCATCCCCTCATCTCCTCCCCAGAAAGGGCAGGATGTCCCAAGGTGGATTAGTTCAGCATTCACTCCAGGCAAGTCCAATTTCCTCATCCGAATATTAAGACTCAGTCAGATGTTTCTCTGGAAGGAACGGGCCGCAAGGTGCCTGTCTGCGGTGTTTCAGATCCCATGCTGTTCAGTGGTTGTGGTTTACAGCTTGGGTGTTCTTTGCTTATTTTCAGTTTCTTAAAACTGAAAACTGTCCAGAAATACATTTGAAATTTCATATTCTTTTTGTCTTTTGCTTCATTAGCCTTAATTCAATTGTTTATGAAAATAACTGACATTTAAATCTAATATGTAGTAGGAAAAACTTTGTTATAATTCAATATCATACTTTATTCAATTTTGGCTAATTTCTTGAGTATGAGACTAGTAAACTATTCCATAAAGTCTCTAAAATCTACTGAAATGCTATTATTATTGAAAATGACCTTGTTAATTGTTTTCTTATAGAGCAGAAATGTATCAGCTCTATATTACAGCACCTCCCACTTCTTCCTGTATTAAAATTGTTTAAATTAAATGTATTATGGAGAATAGTAATTACACTTTATTATATCAGTGGCATTGTTGGTTTGAACCCTTGTAACTGTATGCTGCTTGAATTCCAATCTTGGACTGCAAGGCATCAATACCAATTAAACATTCTCATAGATTGCTGGTTTGATTCTGAGTGTTTTAATAATAATACTCAGCTTTAGGCAAACAAAACCAACAGGTGTTAATGAATGCTTATAGATTTTACATATTAAAAAATAATCTAGCAGGTGTGGATGTGGCTTAGCATTCTGTATTTCTGGAAAGCCCAAACTTAGAATTGATTTTCAACATCTATGACACTCATTCTAAATTAAAGGGCCCCAGCTGTTCAATTAGTCTATTCTGATGGTATTTGATTATTTTATTTTTCTCACTTTTAGAATCCTCTAAACATTGACAGAGTTAAAAGAACCAGTATTTGAAATTGAGTTACTTGCATTTCATTTTAACAGCTTCCTAAATTTACTGATATTGCTTTCTCAAGAATATACTGTCACAGGGTTAATGAGGACAGTTCTTAGAAACTTGTTTTTGTGCTACTCCATCATTGTGAGAAGTCAGATTTCTACATAAACTTGAGATGCAAGATGCTGGTGCCAATGTTAACACACTCTGAAGTTTATATTAAACATTTTTAGGTACAGTGGAGGAAATTGATTTAACATGTATTATGCTACAAACACATTCAGCAGCAAAAGCTACATACATTATTATTGTGAAGTATCATTAGTTCTTCCTGTTGACACATCCTCAGGGTTATCCTGGACAGTACAGGATTTTCCATAATATTATCACAAGCATACAGTCATGTGTTATGTGGGTGGTAAGAAGCATTCAAGTCAATTCAGCCTTACGACCACATTATTTTGTATATCATCTACCCTGAATTAAATTCTTTAGCTTTTTTTTTCTTTTAAGACAGGGTTAGTCTGTGTAGTCTTAGCTACAGTAGAGCTAGCTCTGCAGATGAGGCTGGCCTCAAAGTCACAGGGGTTCATCTGCCTCTGCCTTCCAAGTACTGGAATTAAAAGTGTATGCAACCACTACTAACCTTGAATGAAATTCTCTTTTGTTGTTGTCATATAAATGTACTTCTATTTATTATTACATTTTTTGTTTCATTAGCCAGCTGATACATTTTAGTGGGAGTAGAGAAAACAAAGATATAAAACAGATTGTCGAGACTTTCAGTCATTAATTTTAACAAAACATAATTAAATGTTTTGAAAGCCCTTTTCTACTACTTGTGGTGTGAATGATCAGAAAAAAGGATTTGGTAATCAGTGATTTTATTAATGCCTCGTAATTAGCTTCACACAAGAATCAACTTGGATTGGACATATATTAACTCTGCATAGGTATTTGACATTATTTATAGAGAAAAAATATAATGATGATGGTGGTGATGATGATGAAGGAACCAAATGGGGAACAGAGAGCCATCTGTATTGAGAAATATATCAAACCCAAAAATAGTAGTGTGAACTTGCATTATTAGTGAACAGTGGTAGAAAGTGCTAAAAGGCATTGTGGTCATGAAGAGAGTCAAAACAGGGGTTAAGTAGAGATGCTGAAATGTAAATAAGAGGGGCACTGAGAAAGACATTTTAAAATTATCTATGGAGAAAAAGGGAATTAATAATTTATGTAATTATACTGTTGTTGATAGAAAAAGAAGCAAGTATCTACAAGCTAGCAGATATGATGATGAACCTTTTCTTCTTTCTCTTTCCTTTCATATGGTTACTGGACTTGTATTGTTAGAGGCCATCAGGGCTCAAAGTGCTCCCCACTCAGCAGCAGCTTCTAGTTTAGTACCTACTATTACAGTTTTGACATAAATATACTTATAGTCATCACACATAATAAAAATAAATGATATAAAGAAAATTGTGAATATGTAAGGGCCCAAGGTTGTTGTCAAATATCTTCTTCTTTGCTCTACACTTTTACTTATGGAGACAAGGTCTCTTGCAAAATCTGAAGTTTGCCAATTCTGTCTAGTTTAACAATTTAACAGGAGATCCTTTATCTCTGCCTCTCTAATGCTGGAACTGTAGCTAATTGACATGCTTGCCCAGGTTTTATGTGGTTTATGGGCTTCTGATTTCTGGTTCTCACACTTGCACAAAAATGGTTTATCCACTAAGTAGTCTTCCACAGCCTCTACTTATGTCATTAAAATTGATACATAGTAACTATGTATATTTATAGAGGCATGGCAACTTGCTTTATATAAAGCAAGATGACACATTGGAGGAATTTCTTCTCAACCATCTTGTAAGAGCAGTTATTAAGGGAAAAGTATTTAAAAAACTGGGAAAAAAAAACAGAAGAAGGGGAACTTTTATGCACATATCTTAGAGTATAAATTAGTATAGTCAGTGTGGCAAAAAATAGAGGCCTCCCTCAAAAATCTGAAACATTAGAAGCAAGACTGTCAAGACTGTCTTGGGGGAAACTATGGGGGCCAGGGAGTGAGAGGATGATAGCACAGTGCAGGGTAATGTGTTTAAACTACATTTCATTTTATACAAGCAAAACAATGGCCTCATGAGATTCTGCATGATAAGTAAAAGAAAAATCAACAGTATCAAAATGACAACAAGTAAATACAAACTTTAACTAGAACTTTATATTCCCAGCAAGTCCACTTCTGCAACCATCTCAGAAGAAAGAGTCACTGTGCTGAAGAAGAAAGCTTAATTCTAGTGTTCACAGCACAATAAAGTCATGGTATTTTACAGTAATTCATTATGTATTAAAAGCACCCAGAAGAGGACATCTTCAAAATGCACAACGCAAAGACGAGATCAGTGACTGAGCAGGGACACATGCTAACTCAAAATACTTTGACATTAGATGTACACGAGACAAAGGAAGAGAGAAAGAGCAACTGATACTGTAGATGCATCGTGCCCATAAAATAGAACAGAAAAACTCATAATCTAATATTTTCTTATCTTTTTCTAATAAGAAATTTAATGAGGGTGGAAATTTTATTGCTACTCAATGGAGTATAAACCTTTCTTATTTAAAGTAAATACCTGACTGTTAAAGAAAGAAAAAATAACCTAATAGAATGTATTAGTCAAGGTTCTCTAGGAAAACAAAGCATTAGGCCTTCTAATAGTTCTTTTGTATTTCACAGTAACTCACTCATATATATACATGTGTGTGTATACACATCCCATATAGGGATTTACTAGAATATCTTACAAGCTGTGGTCCAGCTAGTCCAAAAATGACTTTCTACCAATACATACATAGTCCAAGAA
Organism: Sigmodon hispidus; assembly: GCA_004025045.1. Classification (NCBI taxonomy): domain Eukaryota; kingdom Metazoa; phylum Chordata; class Mammalia; order Rodentia; family Cricetidae; genus Sigmodon; species Sigmodon hispidus. The sequence goes on from PVIH01008670.1 coordinate 19,984, forward strand.
TTAAGTAATTTTTCAGTCCACAAGGCTGTATTCTCAGGTAGTCTTCAGTATACATTAGAATTCTGAAGGAGACTCTAATATCAGTGAAGGAATAAATTTGCTAGCAAGAGTGAGGGCCTGCAAGCAGAAAGAAAGTAAGCATTCTTCTTCTGTGTACTTTATATAGACTGACATAAGAAAGTGTAGCATGTTAGAATAGTGAAGCCCAACTTTGAGTATTATGAAAGCTTGCTACTTTCATCACACACACACACACACACACACACACACACACACACACACACACACTTGTTAAAGCTATAAGTACATTTTGTTGACAGCCAAAAACAATGTGTCACGACATCTTCACACATAGATGCTGAAAGAAAATCAGCTTTGCACATTTTTCTGATGCAGTGAGAGGGTTCCTAAATCCTGTATTATAGTCTATGGATTAGATGATTTCCCTTTTCATTAAAATACTAAAGTAACACAGTTTTATCATCTCATGCCTAATATTGCAAGTAAATGGGGGAAAACATGGCTATTTTTCTTCAGATAGTAAATAAAACAAAAGAGAAACTAAACTGGAAGATGTACACAGGGTAGGTTGCATTTACTGAGTGACTGTTAGCTTCATTTAGTATTTCTGTATTATGGTGACACTGTCAGAAAAATCAAAGTGAGATTATACAACTCAATCAACAGGAGAAAAATCCAGGGTTCAACCAAAATCCCAGAACAATGGATTGCTGACATTACCAATAAAAATAAAGTAAAAGTTCTATTTCTTGTCTGATTTTTTGTTGTTGTTTCTTGTTTTTTGGGTTTGGGGGAGGAGCTGGGAAGAGGGGCTCAGCTTTAATTTTACTACTTACTAAGTTTTTCCTGGACTTGTATGGATGTTAATGGACAGAATTAGCCTTAGTGCACAGTATTTCTAACTGCATTTTTACATAGCTGATTTTAGTACAGCGGAGTAGAAAACTGAGTGAGCGCCAATTCTCTTTAAATCTGTGCAGAGAAATCCTTTGCAAGCTGGAAGCCACATTTCAGCATTAATTGCCAGATGCCACTGGCAAGAGCTGCCTATTCCTGAATAGGCTTCTATTTGCCAGCTTTGGAGATTAGAAGCACAATTGGCTGTCAAAATGCATCCTTCCCTCATCTTTCCCATTCCTCTCCACTGTTTCCATAATGGGGAAGCTGGAAGGAATGAAGCAGATGAGCATACTTATTTTGGGACTCAGAAGCCTATAGTAAGATGTTGCCAATACAGTGCACACTCATTGATAACCTCAAAAACATTACAGCCCGTCTTCAGAATGCTTTTTCACACAGACCAACCTCTACCTTTCCAAGTACTTACAGAGATTCCAAGTGTTTGGTGCACTGTGAATGGAACAACCTGTTGTTTAAATTTTAAATTAGACCACTTTCCACTTTTTATTGCTCATTTTTCCATTGCCTGGTCAGTCTTGGGCAGTTCGGACACAATGCTGTCAGAAACTACCTTCAAACTCTTCATTCTTATAACATCAAGCACTTAGAACTTTTTAAAATTTATTTATTTATTATGGATACAGTTTTCTGCCTGCATACCAAAAGAGGGCAACAGATTTTATTCTAGATGTCTGTGAACTACCATGTGGTTGCTGGGACTTGAACTCCGGACTTGTAGAGGCGCAACCAATGCTCTTAACCTCTGAGCCATCTCTGCAGGCCCTTCTTGTAGTTTTCTTCTCCCCGTCTTAGTTAGCTCTACCTGAGTTTTTTTTTTTCTTGCCATAAAATGTCTTCACAGATTTTTTTTCACTTGAGAAATTAGTGCAAACTTTTGAAATTGATTTTGTTGAGATAGAGATTTTTGTTGTCTTTTTAAAAGAGGGTCTCATCTAGCAAGATCACTACCCCAAACTTCTAATTTTTTTCTCAAGAACTGGGATTACAGTAGTAGTCTTACTCTGTCCAACTCGAGATAGCTTTAATAATGTGAAATTTGTCCATTTCATGTGCAATGAAATGTCTTCACTAGCTTTATAAGTACAAGCAGCCAAGGATGAATTAAGAATCACCTAACTGGATGAATATGTGGGTCAATAAAAAGAAGAATATGGAATGATAGTGAGATAGTTTATGAATATAAAGAATCATGATGAATGATTGTACTAAATAGCAGCTGAATTGATAAATAGATGAATGACGGGAGAAATAAATGACATTTACAGGCTATCATAAACTATTCCCCAATATTCAGAAATTAGGACACATTTAAAAGAGATGCATTTGTAATGAGTCAATTGTCAATTTCTTGGATTAGACCAAGATTACTACCCACTAAGTCCTGACCAGCTGGAGGAGAAGGAAATAAGCATATGACTCCTCCTTGGCACAGCCTGAGGCCTGCAACCTCCTTGATAGGGAAAGGGTGGTATAGGAGACTAACAGAAAGTAATTTCTTTTTGCCTAGAAGCAACCAAGATAATGGATTGAGTTACAAAAAAGCCCATATTGCTAAAACCAAAACAAAATTACTGTAATAATTCCAAATACTTTTCTCAAAGGCAAAAATAAATACTTTTGTAAACTATAAAGAGAAAAAACAGAAAACAACATCTATCAGAATTGTCCCTCTTTTTTCTTTTACAATTTTTTTTATCATATTTAAGCCCAAAGACAAATCTTTCATGCAGCTAAACTTTTAACACTGTCTTATTAAGAAGGAAATTTCATAAAGGACTAAGTTAATTATCTCGCTAAGTTTCTACAAGTGTGAATCCATTAATGAAGACTTCACCAAGAAGCTTTCTGAGGATTTGTGAGTGGAGTTCAGCAGCATTTACCTAGCATTCAAGAGGTTCTGGGACTGATACCGAATTTGGAGAAAGAAAATTTGTTTTCTTGCCTTGTTTTCTATGACAATTTTATGAAGTGCCTCAAGTGAACTCTGTCTCACATTTGAGTATCTTTTGTTGGTCCAGTAGAGATGGAATAAAGCTCACATTCTCTGACAGTAACTGATTTGGAACACAGTGAAGCATATTGACATCCTACTGCCATAAAACCAACAAAATGCTCACTATTTTATTGGCTTTGCACAGGTATGTCCTAATTAACGAAAGGCTTCCAGATGAGGTTTATGGGTACCAAATGAGATTCTAAGCCTGTGAACTATAAAGACCTAGCAAGGTTGGCTTTCTTCCTTTCTTAAGTGCTGACAACATGTCACATTTTGGAAAGACTGAAGTAGTCAGCTCCCTCATGAAGCTCACATTTAGCATATATGCAGTATTCTGCAAATACCTTTGATGATATTATTCCATGTTAAAGAATAAAAGCAAAATCCTTGAAAAATAAGTACCTTTTTTTAATTCTTATGGCAAGTAAATGAAGATGGGTGGGTAGGGGTATGCAAAGACTTTTACACTGTTTCCTGTTCTTTCTGATATGAGCTTTTAATAATGGCATTTAATTATGAGTAAGCCATTAAGGTAGGGTAAATGTTTTAATCAAATTTGTGATTGTTCTTTGTAGATTTCTGCTTAGGCTCCAGTCATATTTTATCTTTTATTGTGACATTAGTCATTAACCCAACTAATTCAAGTAAAACATACTTAAACCATAAAAATAAAATTTGTATTATTAGACCTCAGAAAATATTCAGTCAGCCTGTTCAATCTAGCACTACAATTTGGGAGTTACTTTTTATAGGATACAAAGAGCCTCTTCATCTTTTTTTGTGCCACAGTAAATGAATAAAATCCCAAATGGAATTGACAGCAGGCTTTTTCCTAGCAGCTGCCCCACCCACCCAGGAACCGCCTTCCTATTCCAGCATAGAAGCTTAGGAGACAGGATCTGCTAGCTTTGAATATGTTTAACTCTTACAAATTCACTGGTCCATAGAAAATAATTGGCTCATATATTTAGAATCAACCTGAAGTGGTTTGAATGATGCTTCCTACATTCTCAGTGGCTTTTTCCATTTCTGTAAAATTCTATAAACGCCATTGCATCCAAGGCAAAAGTACATCACCTGAGTGATCTTCTAATATGAAAAAGCTCACAATTAAGCTTAGGCAGCACACATTTTTCTTTTCTTTTTTTAAAAAATCAAATTTAATATTTAAAAATAGTTTTGAATGCTGTAATAAAAATTATTTATGTAATTATTAAGACAAAGCTAATTAAGTGGCTTTTACCAGTTCTTCTTAAAATTCTTCCAAAGCTAACACAAAATTTTCATAAGCTAAAACACCTCTAATGTGTATATGTATACATATGTATGCATATGTATATATGTGCATGTATATACATTGGTGTTTTTTATTATATTAATTATTATTAATTATATACATAATGTTTTTTAATTTTGTATTTATCAAGAAAAACAGTAAATTGAATTTAAAATGCTGATAAGTTAACAATAACTATAAAGAAAATAAAAATCATAAGCATTACTTATTAAGGGTGATAATACAAATAATTTGCTACACATAAAATTACTTTGTGTCCAGCTTTCCCGCTGGATTTTTTTTTTTCTATCACTGTATAACCCCATTCAAGGTCCCTTCCCCCACCGGCCACATCAGGTCATTTATTCTTCTCCACAACTCCCCATCCCCTCCCTGAGCAGGCAGCAGACAGTCCCATGGTCCCAATAATGCTTAGATCAGTCTCCACTCCTGGCAAATCCAGTTTTGTCCCTCCTCCCTCAAGAGTGAGTCAGGTGTTCCTATAGTTGGAGAGGGATCCGAAGGGTCAATCCAAGGTGTTTCAGATCCCAAGCTGTTCAGTGGTTGTGGTTTGCCGCTTGGGCATGCTTGGCTTTTTTTCTTGTTTGTTTGTTTAGAGACCACTAATGAGTGAGTACATCCCCTGCTTATCTTTCTGAGTTTGTGATACCTCGCTCAGGAGGATATTCTCCAAATCCTTCCATTTGCCTGTGAATTTTAAGATATCATTTTTTTCTTACTGCTGAGTCTTTTATACATTGTTGTATACGGTTTGCCAAAATTTTGTTGAGAATTTTTGCATCAATATTCATGAGAGTAATTGGTCTGTAATTCTCCTTCTTTGTTGTCTTTGAGTGGCTTAGGTATTAGGGTAATTGTGGCCTCATAAGAGGTATTTGGCAATATTTCTTCAGTTTCTACTGTGTGAAATAGTTTGAGGAGTAACGGTAGTAATTCTTCTTTGAATGACTGGTAGAATTTGGCACTGAAACCATCTGGACCTGGGCTTTTATTTTTGGGGAGGTTTAATGACAGCTTCAATTTCCTTAAGGGTTATAGGCCTGTTTAGGTAATTCAACTGATCTTCATTTAATTTTCTTAGGTGGTACCTGTCCAGAAAGCTGTCCATTTATTCTAGGTTTTCCATTTTTGTGGAATACAAATTTTCAAAATATGATATGATAATTCTCTGTATTTCTTGGGGTCTGTTCTGATGTCTCCCTTTTCATTTCTGATTTTGTTGACTTGAACACTCTCTCTCTGTTCTTTTGATTAGTTTGGCTAAGAGCATATCTATCTTGTTAACTTTCTCAATGAACCAACTCTTAGATTCATTGATTCTTTGTATTGTTCTTTTTGTTTCAACTGTATTGATTTCAGCTTTAAGTTTGATTATTTCCTGCCATTTACTCCTTCTAAGTGAGTTCTTTATAATTGTTCTAAGGCTTTCAGCTGAGCTGTTAGGTCTCTAGTGTGGAATTTCTCTAGGTTTTTCATGTAGGCATCTAGCGCTATGAATTTTACTCTTAAGACTGCTTTCATTGTGTCCCACAAGTTTGGATACGTTGTGGTTCATTTTCATTGAATTCTAAGAACACTTTGATTTCTTTCCTAATTTCTTCATTGACCCAGAGATGGTTCAGCTGAGTGATGTTTAGTTTCCATGTGTTAGCAGGCTTTCTTTGGGTTTTGATGTTGTTGAACTCTAACTTTAGGCCCTGGTGGTCCGATATGTTACAAGGGATTATTTTCATTTTTTTTATATCTGTTGATGTTTGCTTTATGTCCAATTATATGGTCAATTTTGGAGAACGTTCCATGAGGTGCTGAGAAATATGTACATTCCTTTGCGTTTGGGTGGAATCTTCTGTAGATATCTATTAAATCAATTTGCATCATAACCTCTTTTAGACTCCTTATTTCTCTGTTGAGTCTCTGTCTGGTTGATCTATCCAGGGTTGAAAGTGGTGTATTGAAGTCTCCCACTATTAGGATATAAGAATTGATGTGAGATTCAAGCTTTAGCAGTGTTTCTTTTACATAAGTAGGTGCCCTTATATTAGGGGCATAAATATTCAAGATTGAAATCTCCTCTTGACAAATTTTTCCTGTGATGAATAAGTAGTGACCATCTTGGTCCCTTTTTATTGCTTTTAGCTTAAAGTCTACTTTGTTAGATATTAGGATTGCAACCCCCGCTTGTTTCTTAGGACCATTTGACTGGAAAATATTTCCCGACCCTTTATTCTAAGCCTGTGTCTGTCCTTGAGGTTGAGGTGTGTTTCTTGTAGACAACAGAAGGATGGCTTCTGTTGTTGTGTCCATCTTGTTAGTGTGTGGCTTTTTATAAGAGAGTTGAGTCCATTGATATTAAAGGAAATTAGTGACCACTGATTGATATTTCCTGCCATTTTTGGTGGTAACTTGTTTGTATTTCCTTTCTCTGGAGTATTCTTCTGTGGAATTATTGATTGTTTGTGATTTCGTGGGTGTATCTGGGGTCCTTAGGTTGGAGTTTTCCCTCTAATACTCTCTGTAGCACTGGATTGGTAGATAGATATTCTTTCAGTCTGACTTTGTCATGAAATATCTTGTTTACTCCATCTATGGTGATTGATAATTTTGCATGGTATATTATTCTAGTTTGGCAGCCATACTGTTTTAGAGTCTGTATAACTTCTGACCAAGCCCTTCTAGCTTTCATCATTTCCATTGAATAGTCAGTCGTTATTCTGATGGGTCTGCCTTTATATGTAAGTTGGCCCTTTTCTTTTGCAGCTCTTAAAATTTTTTCTTTGTTCTGTATGTTTTGTGGCTTGATTATAATGTGGCGCGCTGACTTTTTTGGGGGTCATATCTATTTGGTGTTCTGTTAGCTTCTTGTATCTTTATAGGCATTTCCTTCTTCAGGTTAGGGAAGTTTTCTTCTATGATTTTATTGAAAACATTATCTGTGCCTTTGAGCTGGTATTCTTCTCCTTCTTCTATTCCTATTATTCTCAAGTTAGGTCTTTTCATGTTGTCTCAGATTTCTTGAACATATTGAGTTATGGCTTTTTTAGTTTTACCATTTTCTTTGACTGATATATCTATTTGAGCTACTGAGTCTTCCACTTCAGAGATTCTATCTTCCATCTCTTGAACTCTGTTTGTTATGCTTGTATCTGTGGTTCCAGCTTTTTTCTTCTGATTTTCTATTTCCATCTTTGCCTCATTTTGTGCCTTTTTTACTGCTTCTATTTCATCTTTTAGTTCCTGGCATGTTTCTTTCATAGATTTGTTCATCTCTTCCAATTTTTTGTTTGTATTTTCTTCTGTTTCTTTAAGGCTATTTTTCATATCTTCTTTGAGAGCTTCGATGATCATCAAATAGGAATTTTCGGTGATGCTTCCTTCTGTTTCTTCTTCATTGCTCAGTTCAGGTCTTGTATTTGTAGAATTGTCACTTTCTTCTGGAGTTACCATGTTGTTCTTTATATTATATGTAAGTTTTTGCACTGGTGTCTGCCCATGGCTTTAGTGGTTCACGATTAGGTGGCTCCTGGTTAGTTGTGGCACTGGGGCTTTTGTGCTTCCTGTGACCTCTGAGGAAAAGGTCTGCTCATTCACTGCTTCTGCACTGTGCAGGGGACTGAATTTCAAGTCTTCAATCTTTCTCTGTTTGACCAATTGGAGTCAGGGTGGCGGCAGTGCATACTCCCTCAGCAGCAGCTGGGGGGACTGTAACAGGCAGAGTTTATCTCTGCCTGCTCCAGAGTGCGCTGGGACACTCTCTGCAGACAGCACCCGGTCCCGGAACCCCACATTTTTCATACATGGTCGTTTTTACCATTAAGCGAATGTAACAAATAATATTCAGTAAACACTCATCTGTGCAATCAACCAGATTTTTTTTTAGTTGAATTAGTCCAGGTCATCAATATTTTAACAGATGTATGTATTGGCAAGCAAATTTAAGAACAATTTTATGTCTGATAATATACCAAATACTAGATAGTGTGAAAGTAAACTGATAATAAGAAAGGCAACATCCCACTTTATAATAGATTATCAGCATTGTCATTATTATCTTTATGATACATACTAAGAACCATGTATTCTGACCATTTCTAGAATACTGATGCTAATTTACACTAAGACGTCCTATGTCATATAAGGGATATAAGTATAAGGGAGATACTTGGACATTCATTGTTGGGATATTGATTCTTCTAATTCTTTAGCATAACATGTCTCTCTATCTTCTGTTTTTTCCTTCAGTTTCTTCATTGGGCGACATAAGATTTACTTGGTGGGGTCTTTCACTCCCTTGGTTAGGTTTACTTCTAGGTATCCATTCAATGCCTATTTGGACTGGGATTGTTTTCCTGATTTCTTCAGTCTTCATTATAGGTAGGAATCTTGTTAATTCTGAAGGGTTGACTTTGCATCTTGTTATTTGGCAGGAATTATAAGCTCTGAGAGTTTTTAATGAAGTCTTTAGGGTTTCTTATGTAAATAAGGTGATTTGCATATCACCTACGAACAGGGATACTTTTATTTGTTTTCTAACCTTTTTATTTCTTTCTTTCATCCTTTGCTCTGTGCCCTCAGACATGGCATTGAATAGAGAGAGTGGATAGCATTGTCTTGTTGTTCTTGACATTGAATCTGAGTTTATCTCCATTTAACATAATATTGGAGATAAAGCATGTCATATGTGCCTTTACCAGATTGAGGTGTGACTTCTGCTACTAAGGAGATGATCATGTGATTCTTATTTTGAGTCTGTTTAATCCAAGAATAGAATGTTGCATTTTAGATATTGAACCACTTCTGTGCCTCTGGAGCAAAACCAGCTCAGGTGTGATGAATGATCTTTCTAACAAGAACATGGTTTTCTAGTATGATTTTGAGAACATTTGCTTCTTTTTTTTTTTTTTATTCAGAGATATCCACCTGAAATTTTATTTTGTTTTGTCTTATATGGTTTTAAATCAAAATAATAATTTATCAGAAGAGTTTTGGAACTTCACTTCTATTTTGTAGATTAATCTGAGATTATAAGTGTTAATTTTTTCTTAAAGTTATATGAAATTCTGTGGTAACTATTCAGCCCTTGACTTCATTTTGTTTGGGGAAACTTTATTACTATTTTTTTTGCTGGCTATGGATCTATTTGTATAATATTGACTTAATTTTGATTTGTCATGCACACCTAATTACTTGTCTGTTTCTTTTAGGTTTTCCAATTTTATGAGATATAGACTTTTCTAATGTCCTTATGGTTTTATGAATTTTATCAATATCTGTTGTAATGTTTGCCTTTTTACTTCTAATTTTGTTTCAAGGCCTTCTCTCTCTTGGATAGCTTGGCTCTGCATTTGTCAGGACTGCTTATTGCTTATCTTTTCAAAGAACCAACTCTTCATTATACTGGTTCACTGTGTTGTTTGTTTGTTTTCTTTGGTTTTTGTTCATTGATTTGTACCCTGATTTTCATTATTTTTTTCTCATCTATTATTTGGGGTTTAGTTTACTCTTGTTTTTAAAAAGCCTTCAAGCTTTTTAACTCAAGAACTCTCAAATTTTCAATAGCTCCCAAGAAACTGATATTCGCAAACATTTCCAGGTGTTTATGTGAATGATCAGTAGACAGTGTTAGCTATCTTCCTCACCACTGTGGCAAGACACGTGAAGGAACAGGCTGAAGAAGGGGACTTTTGTTTGACTCCCAGTTTGACGCTATGCTCCAGTATGGTGAGGAATGTGTACCATCAAGAGACACAGGTGGCTGGTAACATTCTGTATGCAATCTGGTTGCAGAAAAACTGATGCATATGCCTTATGCACATATGCATGCACATATTCACAACCCTCCAGAGGTGTGTTTTCTAAGTGATTCTGATTCCTACCAAGGCGTTAGTCAAGATTAACCTTCATTTACAATCTCTCCAGTATGGCAGCCTCACCTTCAAGTAGGTGTGATAGACAATATCCAATATCCACAATTATTTATACTCGTTCTATGAATGACAATAAGAAAAGAATACAGTATTGAGAATTCCTCTTGAGAACTGAGGTGATAGGTCTCTTCAAACAAGTGGCATTTGAGGAAATTGTTTAAAATTCTGAGAACAGAGAAGTAAAAGATTGGCTATTTGGGCTTTACAATCTTCATTTTTTAAAAACTGAGACTTAATTACTCCCTTTATCTAGTATCAATAATGAGTTATATTTGCACCATTTTTGTTTTATTATATTTTTACATATAGCTGTCTGTAGCGGGAATCCTCCAAACCTCTAAATGTTTTTATATTTGACTGCTGTAAACTTATTAATCTCTTACAGTTTGAATTCCATTCACCATTAGTACTTAATATATTTAAAAATTAGAAGTTCTGAAGAAAATTATGTTATATACAACTACATAGAAGGTGATGCTGTCATAACAGGAAAACCCCCTACCCACCATCTGCTCCTCATAGTCTGGGGCCTCACTCCCCCTGGTTAGTCTACCTGCTGTAAGCAATTCAATCACATTTTACTTGTATTGGTTTCACCTTGAGATACTTATGAAAGAATTCAAACCAAAATGAAATCTGTGACTTGTAGTTGTCATTATGTTTTTTTTTTCTCTACTAACAACCATAAAAATGAATTTTAAAGAAAAAAGCATATTGAAAAGAGTGGGAATTTGGGACATTGATGTGTGGACAGGGGTGTTATTATGTGTTGCTTTTAGGAAATTAAATTGTTAAATAGAAATGTTAGAAGAATGTTTAAGAAAAGCACTTATTAGTGGACTCTAAACAAATAAACAAGAAAAAAGCAAAGCATGCCCAAGCTGCAAACCACAACCACCAAACAGCTTGGGATCAGAAACATCTTGGACTGACTCCTTGGATCCCACTCCCCCTAGAGGAACACCTCACTCAGTCTTGAGGTTTGGGGGAGAAAACTGGATCTGCCAGGAGTGGAGGCTGAAGCAATATTCGGACAGTGGGACCTTGGAATCACCTGCCACCTGCCTGGAGGGGGGGTGGGGAGATGGGGAGTTGTGGAGAAGAGAGAATGACCTGATGTGTTGGGAGGGGGAAAGGACCTTGAATAAGGATATACAGGATAGAAAGTGTGACTTCTTTGTTCATAATAATAATTTAAAAAAAAAAAGAAAGAAAAGAAAAGCATCCAATACAGCTGTCACTCTCTTCAGGACACAGACAATTCACTTAATCTACTCTTTTGATGCCAGAAAGGTTTGCATAAATGGAGGTGATCTTGACAATCAGCAAATTATTCTCATATAAGAAATAAAGTAACTTTTAGAAATAACCCAACTGACTTAGTCCTGAAATCTATAAAACATTGTGGGTTGTGTCTGCTATGCTAATATGCTAGTCATTAATGTGAACAAGCAATCAATCTTTGTAACCATTACCACAGACACAGCTATTGCCTAATAACTGCCAGAGAAAGGAGGGATCTGCTTCTTCAGGGTGCTTATCTACAAGAACATATAGAGTGCTCATCAATCTTGTGATTTAGTAGCAAGGAAGGTTAAACTTAGTTGTCAGAATGCAAGAGACATGTTTCCTAGTTCAGCATGTGGCTTAGTATCATGTTTACTCACCTGTTCTCCTATAGATGAAATAAATGTTTACTAAACATGCCCTGGATACTCAGCAATATTCTGAAAATTATTGATTCAGTGATCAAGGAAATGAATACAAGTCTCAGTTGTCAATAATACTCCTTTAGTATTGGGTGATGCAAAAAGCTATCAAGTATATAAACAGATGGAGGATAATTGCAGTAACTGAGCTAGAATTAAACAGTCTGTATTAAGATAGCCTTGGAAATTATTTAAATTTGAGGATATTTTTACATTTATTGGTGAATAATCATTAATTTCTTTATTTAATTCAATCCCCTGGAATACATTACATCTTCTTGGCACTTAGTTGTCACTCATTAATAAATGAAAATCACTTTTATCGTATTGTCTTGGTTGTGATACGCTGATGACTTTGACATACCTATGTGGATCAGCTAGGTGATGTTTGCCTATTCTTTATCTTTGGCCTAGATGAAATGCTGCTTACTCTTCTATGAAATTTATAATGGTAGGTAGTATCATTAGAAGGCTGCCATGAAAATCTTTCTTATATATTACAAAAAGCACTGAGCTTTTCCCATTATATTTCCCCTCTGCCTTTGGGTACAGCTGTAGAGCATGTCATTATTTGGCAATAGTTTACAGTCTGATTCACAATGACAATAAGACTCACTGCTTGTGTTGTCTGTCATGTGGCACCCTTGGTCCAATGCCATGCAAGACTGCAAATGTGTGTTGCCAACATCATGCTAATCTTCTTTGGGCTCAAAATGTGAGCTCTAAACTGTCCAAATTGAATTGGGCTCATTGTCTTTCTTCTGGCTAAATCTATGAGAGTGTGGCAAGCCAGCTTCAGAGTGAGAATTCAGCAGGATGCTGATTAGAAACTGTTTGATTGCTAAGAAAGCACCTAAGTCCAAATATTCTTTTTCTTATAGCCTAGCATACTGCTGAAAACTATATGAATAAATTCTGAGTTCTGATGCTCAAATAGTCCAATTAAATTGTCTCAGCATGTCAATGACAAATTTATATTTCCAATGATGAACACCAAACTATTGATAAAATATTTTAACATTGTTAGAAAAATATGAGCCCTTAGGGTCTCAGCTCTAGAGACACTGGTCAGGAATTGGTCCCCAGGTAGGAGACATAAGAACTTAGAGAATGGTTCATATTTCTAGGATCAATAACCAGCCAGCCACAGCTGACTCACTGCTGTCTGTGGGAGGAAGACTATTATAGTACTGCTTATTCTGTCATGTCTAAAAGAACATGATTCGGATGATTTTTCAATAATATAAGTGAACAATGTATACTTTGAATATAAGATTTTTTGCATTTCAGGAAATTGCTTTATTCTTGCTAACTTAAAATGTAAGAGTTGATTAAAGGTTTTGTTTGAATATAAAAACTTCCAAATCTCTGGTGAACCAACGCCAAATTAGGCGTTACTTTCTGTTGTGCTTTTATGAAAATAATTGTTTCAGGCTGTTACATTTTGTGCAAAAAAACAGTGAGTATTTAACATTTTAAAATTTATACATAAATATTCATACTATACCACAGAGATGAAAGTATACACTTTATCTTCATTTAGTGGAGAAAGGCAGGAGGAAAGAGAAGGGGGAGAGAGGAGGAGGGGAAAATGCAGGAGAGAGGGAAAAAAACCCTTTATTGTAGTAATGGCCAGTACCTATTTCAAAGTACTTACCTACCAATAGCTCTTCAACAGTACCTATCTGCCATCATGTGCCGATCAGGGCCTATTTATAAGCACCTATTCACAAGAAACTATCTACAAATAGTTATCCACCTTACCTGTTCACTAGCATCTATTCAACAGTATGTAACTACTGTTGCCAATTCATCTGTATCTATCTACTAATATTTATCCGCCTATCCACCAACATTTATCTATTCATGCCTGTCTAACTGGCACTATGAATGAGTATTTATCTGTACTTATCTGTTTATCAGCATCAATCCATCTGTGCTCACCTATTATAACCTATCCATCAGCAACTATTATCACTATTTGCTCCCTGGTTACCTATATCCTTCAACATCTACTCGTCTGCCATTACCTAGTCACCATTTTCTATCCAACTCTTTTTATCTACAGAAGCCTACCCAATAGCTTCCATTGACTACTTACCCTTCAACACATATCTTACCTCTTAATTAAATGTTTTAACATAATTAAAACAGTTGTTCAGATAGAGGAAGTTGAATGATTTCTTTAAAAAATTATATCCTAAAGCACTTGTGATGGCTCATTACTAAAATACTGACACTTGAGAAGCTGAGACAAAAAGGTTGTCATTTATTTGAGGTTAGCCTAGACTATATAATGAGTTTAGGGATAGCTTTAATATGGAATGAGACCATCTCTGATAACAGAACAAATATTTTATTATATCTTCACCTTTAGAATTAAGCTCTGAGATCTCATATAAAATAAATTTCTATAAAACAAACTTTCTGAGGTCTTTGAGTTCAAAGAGAACAAATTTCAAAATCATAAAGATATTTATTCAGGTTTCTTTCAGAGGTCCTGTTGACTACATGCTATTCACTTTTGCATGAGAAAAAATAAAATCAAATTACAAAAAATTGAAGTTGAAAATTGTATGTGTAAACATACTTTTCAAAGGAAAGTCTTCTTGAATTTTATAAATTGATCAGTTAAATTTACTTTAATACCTCTTATACCCAGCTGTAATGCTAATGTTTGTCTCTGTGTGGTTGAGAACTCATTTTGATTTCATACATGTACTGGCTAATTCTCTTAGTTTTGTTCCCAAATTATTAATATTGAAAAGAGCAAACAATATATCAAATAAGCTGTTGATCACATTTAATATTGACAATAAAATGTACTTATGTTGGAGTAGTGTTCAATTTCAGAATTACATTTGTGATTGTATCTACTGTGTAACTGTATGGTACATGTGACTTAGAAATAAAGGTGATGAAATTATGTAGTATGGTGTGATATGTGTCCATAGAATGATCAACAAATGCTAGTTTAAGACTAATAAGCAAGGGATGTGTTCTTATATGCTAATGGTGAAGATAATTTGCATAAAACACAATAATGTCTTTTCAGCAATCTATTCAGTTTCTACTTAGCAATTAAAATTATCTCTTGGGGCTGGAGCAGTGGTTTAGCAGCTCAAAGAACTTATTTCTCTTCCCAAAGACACAGACTCAGTGTCTGAGTCTGATCCAGTCTTGGTTTTCTGGCACAAAGCTGCCTGAAGCTTTCATTTCTAGTGTAATACCCTCCTCTAGCTTCTTTGGACATCTATTTGCTCATGCTGAAAAACACCCAAGCTGGCATACACACATACACATAAATGAACAACCAAAAAGTTTTTTAAGAAATCTTAAAACCTATATCTTTCATGGACTCATAATTCTCCCTCTCAAAAAAGTGCAGTCATATAGCATTCCCCCTATAATCATTTTTTCTTGAAACATTTTAAATTATATAGCATATCACTAAACTTTGAGCATGTGTCATTGAATATATGTACATAATTAGTTATCAATTATATACATGAATTATAAACAATGATTATGAGTATAGCTGTAAATCTAGGATGCACATATTCAAATTCTAAAACTGCTTGTATGCAAATTTCATAACTGTGTGATATTAAAAGGTTTCATTGATGTCTCTCAGCTTTTCTCATTTTTAAAAGAGAGAACATATTGTGTTCTTTCTTGAAATAACTTGTGTAGTAACACCAACTATAAGGGTACAAGGTTCAGAAAAAAATGATGTTAGCTTATAAATCAGATTGTAAGTTTCATGCATTTGACTTGTATTTTAGTTAATCTTATACAAAATATGGTAGCAGAGCTGTTTATGCCCTAAGAGAAACTTCAGTCTTAGAATCTCTCCACTATTTCTGTGTTGTTGTATAAGAAACCACACACACACACACACACACACACACACACACACACACACACACACCACAAAGAAACACAAACACATACATATATGTAGGGTAATGTTCTTGTACAATCTAAAAATTTGTTACTTGTATTGGTTTAATAAAATGCTGATTGGTCAATAGATAGGCAGGAACCAACCAGACTAGGCAATTCTGGTAAGAAGAGAGGTAGAAAGGAAAGAACACTAGCCAATGCAGAGAAAGCAAGATAAAAATACTAGACTGAATAAAGATACCAAGCCTCATGGCAAAACATAGATAAGAATTATGGGTTAATTTTAGCATAAGAACTAGTTAGTAATATGCTTGAGCTACTGGCCCAGTAGTTACTATAATGTTAAGCTTCCAAGTCAATTATTTGGGAAGTGACTGCCAGGTATTTTTGGCAGGACAGAGGAACTTCTAACTACACACATGCATACACACATTAATGATGTACAAACTCACACACAATATATTATAGATTTTTTTCATTTACACAAGATTAAATACAGGCTTAGATTTTATTTTCAGGCTCAAGAGAGCAAGTCAACTATTATTGTTTATTATTATTATTATTATCATTATTATTATACAGAGATTTCTTGACTTAAATTATCCCATCTACATTTTGCCTTTGGGCATTTATCTTTATCTTGTGTACCTTACTTTATTCCTTACACTGTAGCTTGCTGTGTTGTCTGGTGGCTACCTCCTGGAGTCTTCCTCCTTTCTCTAGCTCCTAGATACTCTCAAGATTCCTCCTCTCATTTGTTCTCTCTGCCTGCCAGTCCTGCCTATTTCTTGCCAAGCTATTGGCCATTCAGCTTAGACCAATCAGGTGTTTCAGACAGGCACCATAACACAGCTTCACAGAGTTAAACAAATAAAACATAAAAAAATGCAACATATCTTTGCATCATTAAACAAATGTTCCATAGCACAGACAAATGTAACATATTTTAAAATAATATTCTACCACAACCAATAAAAAAGATTTCCCATGTGAGATTATAACACTTATTAAAACTTTACTTTATGAACGCCACTGAATGTTTCATGTCTCATTCATTAATGAGGATCTTGGCACCAGCAGCTGACTATCAGAATTGTTAAAACAAATTTTACAGCTCAGGTCAGACAAGTGGATGAAAGTTATGCCCCCTTTATCAGTACCTCTTTCTGATTTGCTCCCCAAATCTGATTTTTATATACTACACACCAGACCTATCAATGAACAGTTCACCCTAAATATAACATACTTGTGTTTAAGATTTTATAATCTTCAATGTTAAAATTATTTTTCTTTTCAGAGGTAAAAAAATCATAAAATCATTTTACATTGTGTACATTCCAGTGAAAATTTTTAGAGAAGACAGAGCCAAGACTCTTACCTGGAGGAAAGCTAAGGGAGTGAAAAGAAATAATTCTATCAACAACATTTTCAGAAACATAAATTTATATATTAATGTATGATAGAATAAATGCTCACAGATTTAGTCATGTGCAAATATGTCATACAATGGTTCAATAAAAGTTCAAATAAAATGTGTCCATCTATATACAACTGAAACTTTATGCTCTTAACAAGAAAATCACAGTTTACGCATTGGACATAAAACTGCCTTTATTCTTTATTGGGTAGCTGGTGTGAAGGTGAAAAAGCAAGAATAAGTAAGAAACTATAAAAAGAAAATTTAAGAAAAAAAGAAAAGCTGCAATGAGAATTTTAGGGAGAAAAAGTCTTGTTCTTAGGCATGCTGACAGACAGAGCTTCAGAGTTCTATGGGGAGTTTGAAGTCACAGTTTTAGAGGAATGAATTACAAGATAATAATAACTTCAGCTCCCAAACCATTGTTTCCTTTTCTTCATTTGAGCATCTCATGCATGAATACACTGTATTTGCATTATTTATAATTCTTTCTTTTCTTTCTCCAATTCCTCCCATTCCATCTTCATGACCTCTTCTTCTACAGTTATTTTTGCTTCAGAGAGAGGGAGGGGAGAGAGAGAAAGAGAGAGGGAGAGAGAAAGTTCAGTTAGTTTTGCCCTCATTTGCAAGTATTTAGAGCTGACCACATCGGATTAGGACCTCAATCAGATATTTCTCTAACCATGTGAGAAACTGCATGCTTTGGTGATGCCACTGTCTAAGTGATGCTCTCAGGCACCCTGAGATGTTTTCCCTGTCAGTTATTGCTAATACTCAAGTCTAGTTTAGTAATGTAAATTACTAATGTAAATTTAATAAGGCAGCCTTAATTGTGTATAATTTTTTCTTTTGTTTACTCTTATTTGTTTCAGATTTGGAAAAAATAACAGTGTCACAAATATTAGTTAATGACTGTATGAAAATGAAACTCAACTCTGCCTTTTCTGAGGTGGCAAATAGTCTATTATGTTTTTGCTAGCAAACTTCTCTCAGGGTCCAAAAGATACGCTCCTACTGGGAAGGTAATCAAACAGGAAATCTCAATGAATATACTCACATTATTTTTTTTAGTTCATTATTTTTATTGGCATGACTCTTATTTGCACGATAACTACAACAGTGAAGGCATTTATGGCACAAGGTGGGAATGACTAGTAGAAGTTTTTCTAATGGCAAACAGTCAGCTAAAGATTAAAGCAAAGTAATCTTTATATATATATATACACACATATATTTATATATATGTATATGTATATATATATATACATATATATATATATATATATATTCTGCTTGCCCTCCCTTTCCTCCTCCCAATCCCTCCTAGTCCTTTCTCAAAGTAATCTAAAGGGAGAAAATTGTGTGCTCCAACTACATTTCTAAATATGGCTAGGCAATAGGTTAAAAGTTTATTGATCAGCAGAAAACCATGAACAAAGTAAAAGCCTGTGCTTTTTATAAGGTATTCTCAAAGCCTTTTCTGACTGGCAGGCAAGTGTCCTTGGTTGCCAGATGACCTGAGTAAGCAATGGAAGAAAGCATGCAGCTTTTTGTTCTGCTGCAGCACCTTTGCTTGGAGGCTGTAAAGGGGACCTTTACTGTGGGACAGAAGAAGATAAGGCTCTATTTACACAAGAAATGGGACCTGCCACCTTCTAACTGCTCTGGCCTTATGGAGCAGCACTTTAGAACAAATGTTTGTTTTTAAACCTGCGACTAGGTGTTGGGTGATTAACATTTTTTTTCTCACGTCACAAACAATAAATCTGTAAGTTAGGATCTGGTTTTAATGGATCCAGGTGCAAGTAAGTATAGGGTGTTAGGGGCCTAAGATTAGTGGTGTTAGCTCCTGATACTTCTCTTATCTGTAGGGTGAGCTCAGGGCACACCAGTGTGTCTTCTATCTGTAGCTGTCCTTGGATGTCTCAGAAATGTTTCAAATGAAATACTTTGACCCAGGGCTGACTCTGATTACGTGTCAGCTAGTGAAGATAATTGCAGAAAGACAGAAACTGAGTCTGCTCTGGGCAAAGTAACAAAGACCTGATTTGTGAGAAAAGAAATCTTGTCTGTGTGACTATTTTCATACATAGCTAGAGGAAGTTATACAAATGCCCCAAATGTATGCAGGAAATTGTGCCCAATAAATGATCAATCACACTACTTAAAGTTCCTGGGAAATGAATCCCCCAAAAAATAGCAAATGGAAAAGCTACAGTTACATGCAAGAAATCCATTGCAGGAAACAGCTACTCATTCAAAGGCCATTGACACCGAGTTCTTCTTCGAGTTTTGACCTTCCCTCCAAGAAGGCCCTGGGTTCTGATGGGTCAGGCTTGTCAGTGCCAACCGAGTTTCTACTTCAAGTTTCTGTGACTTTCAGCATTTAAAAGTTAACTCTATTAACCAGTTTACCCTTTTGCTAAATGCCCTGACTATCATAAGTCTTCTGGTATTGCCTATTACAGGAATTTTCTTGTATATAATACAAACATATTGTGTGAACTGACATAACACCTGCTTTATTAAAAACCAGTGTGATGATATTTTGTTTGTGTTCTAACAAATAAAGCTTTCCTGGAGATCAGAGGACAGAGCCAGCCAGAGTTCACTGTAATGGGCAAACAGAGGTGGCACACACTTATAATCCCAGAATTTGGGAGGAAGAAGCAGAAAAATCCAGAGTTCAAAGCCAAGCTAGGCTACTCAAGATTGATTCAGTCTAAAAAGAAACAAAGCCAGTTGGTGGAGGCTTATGCATTAAACCCCAGCACTGGGGAGGTGGAGGCTGGAAGTACAAGAGCTGTATGGATAGAGGACTAGAAGGCAGAAAGAGACAGACGCGCTGCTGCTCTTGGTTTGAGGATTCGGTAGAGGTAAGAAGTCTCTGCAGTAGTTGGCTTCTTTACGTCTTTGATATTTCAGCATTGACCCTAATATCTGGCTCCAGGTTTTTACTATTAAAAGCAATTAGGATTTCAGCTACAAACCAGGATACTCTATCAGCACTCTCTTTCTTACTTTCTCACTTATGAGCTTGCTTATACTCAGAAAGATCTCAGTAATGGTAAAAAACTGAAAACCTAGGAGAAGGGGTGAGTAATAATTGTTTCAGACCCAAATGATCTATTTTATTGGAATTTTTTTCCTGAAATGAGCATACTAGATTGCTACATTAGCTCCTGTTCATGATGTATGAATAAAGGTCAACAAAGTGCTTTCCATATTAAGTTTTGATAGATCACATTGGCCTGCTTTTATTTAATTATTTTATAGATATTGTATTGTATATAGAAAAAGAAACTTGGGCTTATAGAGATAAAATACTTTTCTCATTGTACTAAAACTAATAATCCACCCCACTTTTTATGTCCAGTGATCAAGAACTTGTTCCCTTCATCTCACATCTGTTGTCCCTATGTAGTAAGGATAACAAGATTGGGCAATTATTTGTAAATGTGGAAACTGGCATTTTCTTAGGTGGAGAAAAAGGGAGGTCTACATAGAGATAACCCATTCATTGAACACAATAGCACCTATTTGGATACTGGAAGATATTACATTCAAATGCAGTCTTGCAAACCTTGATGCATCCTTATTTCTTAATGCTCTAAAAGGATATAACTGTATGACAGATAAAGTGCTGACATATTAATTATGCTCCAGTAAGTAAATGAGCAGCATGGATGGGTGTTTTGTAAATGGGGAGATCATAAATGTAGGTATGAATCTGAGAGGACTGATAACTGAAATTGATGGGGTGCAGGTGCATGATGTAAAATCACCAAATATATATACAAATATACATATATATATATTTAGAGAGAGAGAGAGAGAAAGAGTATTGACATGTCTGCCCTTCTTCCTCCCTCTTATTTTATTTTTTGTCTCTTGATTGATGTGTGTTTTATGTAAACAGATTTAATTTTCTTCAAGAGCACAATGGTTATTTGCATTTAAAAATCTTAAGCATCCAATTCATGATTTGTTTCTTTCACACTTTAAGTTTCTGCTCATCAGAAGTGCTATTTTATAACAGAAAACAGTGGGCTGTACTATGACACCGTCTACACACAAAGATAGAAAGTACTAGCCATTTATGGATATATTATAAGCACATGTGGGTTGGAAGAGAGCCAGTGATGTTGGCTGAGTACATGTATGGCTATATATTTACAGTGGCCTATTTTTACTCAACTTTAATCTCTATTTGTATTCTTTATGGTGATATAATATTAGCCAGTCATTTCCAACAGGTAGTTTTCTGTCTGTTTGCTGCTGTATTCCAACAATCAAAGAAGGGGTTAGAACTTACAAGAGCTCACCCAGAATTAAGAATGTTAACACTCTCTTGATAGAAAGATCTACAAAACACAGGTCCATAAGCATGAACGATACTTTTCTCAATTTTATTTTTTAAGGTTTTGTTTTTTAATTCTGTGCATGTGTATGTGCCAGAAGCAGGTATTGGGTCCCCTGGAGCTAAAGATATTGGATGTGGTGAACAATGTTACATGGGGAAAGGAACTGAACTTCAGTCTTCTACAGGAGTAGCAAGGTCTTCAGCAACAAGCCATTTCTCCAGCTCAGGGACAGAAGCCTTGAGAAGTGATTAGTGTAGATTCCGATGTTCCCCATTTCCTCTTTCAACCGCATTTTCTTAGTACCAGCTGTCACTAACTCACATTATAGATGTACAGACAGGAAAACAATTTGTCTTTGACATTATTTTTTCTTCATTAAATAATCAGTACACATAATCCATGTTTCATTTGTGTTATAAGGTTACTGTTGTTTGTATTATGAAATGATTGAATTAATCCTGACAAGGGATAACAGGGCAGTATTACAGCATTACTAACACAAATTGAAATAAATATACTTAACTTTTCTTGCTTTTAATAGAAATCAAAATAAACTGGAAGAAAGTTGCTCAGAAAATTATAAACTGAAGTGGTGTAAATACTATGTGTTTGTGGGTAATGAACTTCTCTGAGATTCATGTTTCTCATTCAGTGATGGCTTATGACAGAAAATTGTCACCTTTTATTTAGAATTGTCAACTGTCAAGATCACATAGCTAAGACAATATTAGAATATGCTTTTTTCTTTTTATTAAAAATAGATTTTTCTCTCATACAATACATCCTGGCCACAGGTCCCCACACCCTCTCAGATCCATTCTCTCTCGTCCCTCCCCTTCCCTTCAGAATAGAGCAGGCTTCCAAAAGACAGCAACCAAACAAGACAAAACAAGAAACAATAAGAAAAGACAAAAGCCCTGCTATCAAGGCTGGAAAAGGCAACCCAAAAAGAAAAAGAAAAACAAAACAAAACAAAACAAAATTTCAAGAGCAGGCAAAAGAGTCAGAGACACACATGTTCCCACTTACTCTACATATATGTTATGGCTGTTGCTTTGGTATTTTTTGTGTGGAATATACATCTTCCAAATATGAAGTCACTGCTGTTTTCACTGAAGACCTCTTTTAAGACACTTGAAAGAATGAATAGAGCTGCTAGGGTACGAGTGAAACCTTAGAAAGAACAACATGAAATATTGCTATTTTAATCTTGCTGTTGTAAGATTTTGCAGACTGATGAGCTCATATGAGCCATGTGCACACAGCGCTCTAGGCTAGCCTACCATTTTCAGGTTCTCCATGATGCAGTATTTGGAGAGTACATTTTCTGTCCTGGTGACTTGGGAGTGGAACCTTCACACTGAGTGTTTCATATTCATATTTTATAAAGAGAAAGACAAGAGAGCACTTTAAACCTTATTATATTCTCAATTGTTTTATCACCAAATAAAAAAATAATCAAATGGACAGTTGGGAGTTAACACAAGAAATTGTGGAGATATAAGGATTAGAAGCATCTCTGATTAGAGAACTAACAAATACAGTCTGAGTTATTCTTTACAGGGTGTTTCATCCCTGGAGAACTTGGTTCTCATTTATTCAGATCATATGCTTCTCTGCATACATATCAAAAGACTATATAACTTGTATTTTTAAGCTAAATTTTAAATTTGGCTTTATCCTTTTTCCTTTATTCTTTTTCAGTGAAGGAAAAGTATGTAGTATTTACTGAAATGTTCTGCCTTTCTTCCCTGTTACAGGCCCAACAACTCACTGAACTGGAACAAAAGTTAGCTGTAGCCAAAACTGAACTTGAGAAGGCTGCTCTTGACAGGGTAAGTTTGCATACAGGAACCATCACACCTCTGCCCTCAGCAGTACAGGGTGCTCTCTGCTGCCTGTGGCTAGCCTGTCTTAAATGCCTATGCCCTAGAACTGTTCTTCATGTTTGAGGACTCAGAAATGTGCACTAGGACATGACATGTATAAGTAATTGTGTCAACAACAAAGAATATAAGACTTCATATATAATGTACAGTCATACTTTGAAATACTAGTCAGACATAAAAATTACAATAAAATACCTTTTGCCTGTGAGTAATAAACATTCAAACACAAGATAAATATTTAAATTATGGTCATAGAATAATTAAAAATGTTAAAATTTTGGATTTGTTTTATGATAAATATAATATAGATGGCTGCAAAGAACACTTTCATTTACTACATTTTATCCTCCACTCAGTGCATAGATACAAATAGTCTATGTGAGTACTGTATATATACACGCATGTTATACATGCATTATATATGTAGATATAGACATTAAATATATTATGCCTGCATATTTATTTGTATTACAAATTTTTTGTAATTTATTCACAATATAGCTATATTAAGTAGTTATGAAAACACCATTCTATATTCAATTCAGACTGCTGCTCATACATGATATTATTTTCTGCATAGCCTTGTAGTCCTCACAATCATCTTGCTTAAACTTAAAGTGTTTTTCCATATGTCAAAAATTTTTTATGCTTGTGACCACAATTTATTAATAATTGTATTGATAATACTGAACAGGGATACCAGTACATTTGTGAACTTATTTTTTTCAATAATTCATTACATGAACTCAGAGAATTTATAAAGAAAAGAGGTTGTCTCCTAATTACCTAACTTGAACTTTGAGTATTTTGCTGTGGAACAGGCGAGTGACCATGTTAAATTGGTTCCTTTTGAAGATCTTCAGGTTTCACATTTAGGAAACCCAATACTGTGTGAATATTTTGATACTGTGCCATACACCTGACACTATATAGTAGGTTTGAAGATCAGGCTTGAACTGCTTAGGGATGTGACTGTCTCTCATAAGCATATCTTTTTGCTTTGTTATAATCCAAACATCTTCACAACTGACATATGGAACTTCTCGGACAGAGTATGTAGATGGCTTAACATATTCAGAATGTTAATGATATTCCTTTCTAAGATTTAAATATTCAGATAAGTAAGTAGATATCATACAAGCCTTAGTCCTTAAGAATTACCATTTATTACTTTATTCAAGTTATTAGCATTTAATGGATCATGGCAACCTGGCTTTTATTTTCTGGAATAGATCAGGCATAATTCATTTTATGAAAATTAGTTTTATAAAAAAATTTAATTTAAAGGTTTTTCCTGTGATGTTCACCTCATCTCATACAACTAATGCCCTGTTGCTTTTTACAAGACATTGAACTTTTGTAGATCTAAGGGAATTAGAAAACCAAGAGGAACATACAAACTTTAATTTTTCCAGATCACAGTTGAAAAAGATCATTCTCTGTTTTTGTGCCTCTGTCTCTGAAATAAGCATTATATCCTGAAAAGACATTGACTCTTCAATCTTTAGGCAATCTTCTAACTCCTAAGATTTTATCATTTCTTGTCATTGAATTATTCTTTCTAATATATCTCCCTGATCTGACACTATATAATTACTTAATTGATCAATTCTTTTAAAATAGCTATTGTGAGATACTATTATAAGAATAAAAAAAATGTATGAGAAGTGAACTTTGTTTCAGTATCAAATATAATGAACCAAACATGAAATAATACTTTCTAACCTACGAAACAGTAGATTAATAGAAAATGAATCTTGCTTTGAAAGTACTTGGGGATAACATCGATTTCCAGAGCCACACAGTGCACTGTTTTGGTTGGAAATAGGCCTGTGGCTCAGAACTTGAGCTACTGCAAAGCCGTTCCTGTGTGCTTGCCCCCCTAATCATCAGTCTCATGTGCACCACTTTGCAGTGAGCCTGTACCTTGCCTTGGCATGGTTTAGTCTGGGGGTTGCTGTGGCTAGAAAAAATCTCCAAGACTGCCTTCCTGTTTTTAAGTGATCACTTTTTCTGGCTGGTTATGTTTAAAACTCCCCAGGGCTATGCTTCATAACCATGTCCTTTAGATCTTAGGGGTACTTTGAATTCTTGCATGCATAACTAGACTGATGGGAATATTGCATGTCATATGGAAAATGGCCAGAAAGACTATACCTTAGTATTATTAGTAAATGAGATAAGATTGCTTTTCTGTGATGAGCATTTTGTCTTTAACCTTCATAATTCTGCCATCTTTTTTGGAAGACAGAACTATAAAAGCTTTCACATTATTAGAAATTGATTTTTGACAAATATCAAGCAAGATGCATATGAGAGTTAAAAACATTAGCTCTAAATTCAGGTGGAAAGGCAATCTCAATCTATGATGAAAAAAACTACAGCTTAAAGAGATTGTTTTTCACCATTCTCTATTGTAGTCATATCAGATTTTTTTATACTTTGTACATGTTTACCTTTTAAATATTTTGTGCCTCATGTTCAAATAACCTTAACTATCACATAAATACTGTGAGAACATCTTTATATTCTTTATATTTACAACTTTGTCCTCAATGTTATTTCTAATGAATAAAGTGTCTGTTTATCATACCAAAATAACCAAAAGAATTTCAAGAATTCAGCTACAACTGGAGAATAGTGAAAAAGTAGGGCAGTTTCACTAAAAAAATGTACTTCAAGAATTCAGGACAAAACAAAAGGAAGAAGTGGTTTGGGGCAAGGAAGGAAAAGGATAAATCAAGAGTTACCTGAGAAAAAAATAGTTCTCATTGTCAGTAAGGGACATCTGGTGGTAACAGACTT
Source organism: Sigmodon hispidus (assembly GCA_004025045.1). Lineage (NCBI taxonomy): Eukaryota > Metazoa > Chordata > Mammalia > Rodentia > Cricetidae > Sigmodon > Sigmodon hispidus. The sequence continues at coordinate 46,233 of PVIH01008670.1, forward strand.
CCAAGTAAATAGTTGCCTACAGTTTCAGTATATACAGCTCTGGAAGTACAGTGATGATGCAACTGACTGTTCTGTCAGGTCCATTGTCTGGATTCTGTTCCTATACCTGTGTGAACACAATACTGGCAGCATCAGAAACAAGCTTGTTCAATTAGAGGCACACTAACTGGGGAGGTATAAAAACAATGGCACTAATTCTATTGACACATCTCAGACCATGGTCTTTGGTAGTCTTATCTAGACTAACAAAGAACTGTACCAAAAAGTAGCAAGGGGGTCCTGGTGCAGGCTATAGTCCCAAGAATAAAACACAGAAAGGAAGATGCTCAGAACAGCTTGAAGCGGACTACAAATCACTCTCTACTCCCCCTTGGATGGTTAGAGACAGAGTGTGGAATATATTAACCTGAAGATTTCCTGATGAGGTCAGGGGCCTCTGAGTGAATATAAATGGCAAAGACTTTAAAATAAAATTGAATAATATATATGTACTGTCTTTCACAATACATCAAAATATATTTTAAAATCATCATTTAAAACCATTACTTTATGGCTGTTCATTACTTTTAGCATCTGAATTGAGTAATTGTTCTGACTTAGAGATTTATTTACCAACTGAAAATATGCTGTAATCTCTTAAAGATTCATCTGTTAGACATATGGCATGAGCAGTATGAAAGAAAAAAATCATGTAAACAGAAAATAATGTTGATTTTTACAAGTTCTCAATATTGAAAGTTTCTATTATAGATTTTTACCTCTATAGTCATAGCCCTCAGGCTGATAATCCAGTCAGTCCAATGTCAAAAAACACATAATCTTTAATATGCTCAACAGTTTTCAGAAGTCTAAAGGCCAATGGCCATCTTTAATTTTAAGACTTATTTTTATTTTTAATTTATGTGTGTGGGTATAGTGGGACAGGGTATTTTATTTATAAGTACAGTGCTACCAGAAAACAGATAACACTGTTTTATAGGCAGATGCCAGGAACCAAGCTCTAAGCCTCTATTGGAAAAGTATATACTCTTAATGCTGAACCATCTTTCTAGCCCTAAGACTGTCAAAAGGATGCTGTGAAAATTCCCTGTGTTCAAACTATATCTTTTCAAATGGTTTTACACTGTTTCCCCTGGAACCTTCTAGGAGTGTGGGCTTAAACTAAATGTCCCTATGCAGAGTGTGCAGTTTCACCTTTATCAGAGCCAATATTTTTAATAGCTATATGCAGCTTATTGTATCTGTCCCATGGCTCCCACTTTAACTACACTCACATGCATTTCCTCACTAAACTACTTATATGTCACATCTTTCTCCTCCACTCTCTGCTTTGAAGACCTATTATGAACCTCACTAAATACAATAAACAGCATCCCTCTCACAGTCTGATTATTGTATCCCCTTGAAATGTTCTTCATCAAACCAATTAGTCCATTGCTTTTTAATTTATCCACATGAACATTTCACTATAAAATCAGAATATGGGCAAAATATTTGCCAGGATGTAGCATCTGTGACTTCTCAACCAAATGTTTTATATAACCCTTGCCCTCTATGGCCTCTTCCTGAGCTAAGGGTCACTGCCTCATTTCTCCTGGGATACTGGTCCCCCACACCTCCACCAGAAACATCTACCAAATATTACTTCTTGTTCTTAGAATTGTCTTACCTAAAGTTTCAAACTGTTCCATATCTTCTTGCAAGTCAATTCCAAAAACTTACAGGGAACATACTCAGGTCTTTAGCATGAAGATACCCATATCTTGGCATCAATTTTCTGTGTTAGTTCTTTTTTTCTCAGCAATGTAACCAAATATCTGGTTTAGAGTAGCTAAAATACAGACAGATTTATTCAGGCTCAAGGTTTGAGTAGTTCCATGGAAATCTGAACTATTGACAATGTGAAATGACATCATGTATACAAATGAGTTGAATGACATCCATAGCTCATGACAATGCCTGAGACACTTCTTAGTGAACCTGGGAGAAAATGCATGGCAGTAGAAATGGCACTCAGATGCACTGGCAGTAGCTTGGGACGCTTGATCAAGTCTTGTTGGATCAGGTGGCAGAAAGAGATGAAGGAAGTGGGAAGAAAGAAATGGAAGGAGAAGGAGAGAGAAAGAAGAAGAGGGCAGAGAGCAAGAGCCACATCAGAGATTGAAAATCAGGTCAGAATTATGATCATGCTATTTCCAATAAGGCCTGCTCCCAATCTAGTCCCTCTCATCCTCATCCTAGCTTCAGAGCCTTAATTGTGCCACTAGCTGGACACAAGGTGTTCAAGGTATAGGACCTACTATAGACACTACAGTGAAACAGAACAAGAAATTTCATTTGAAAACCTGTCTGTATTTGTATGGAGTGGGTATCGGCTAAGACAAATGTGGGAAAAGGTAACAACCACAGGGTAAAAAAAATTAATCTTCCCTCTCTCTCAGGACTCACAGATGAAAGCAATGAAAGAGACTGTCCAACTCTGCTTGACATCCGTTTTCCGTGACCAGCCTCCTCTGCTCAGTCTCAGCCCATCAAATCCCTCACAGACTTTACAAACACCCAGGACAATTGCTTCCATGATTCCAGATTCAAGGACCAAGAGCAAGGTACTTACTTTTTATCTACTAAAGTATCGTCTGTAAGGTCCATTGGGTATACTCAACATGCTGGACCCTCATAGGACAACAGATTCACTGAATGATTAGGCTGGTCTCAGCAGAGAACAATTCAGTCTGCAGTCCCTATAGCCACACATGGAAGGCTATCAAGAAGCAATGTTTTATTATCAAAAGATTGATTAATAATCAGGAAATTATAGTTGTTGATATTACAACAAAATATAGAAAAACATTGACATTTTGGTAATTTTTAAAAAACCATACTCGCATTACATTCTTATAAACAACACAGATATGAACCTTCTTTAGAGGCATAAGTTACATCTTCAGAAAAACATGTACATTTAAATTAAGTATATAATATCCAACCCATGAGAATCATTTCACAGTATGTAAAAAAAATCTGCCATGATGAACCTAACCACATAGGCTATCAATTAGATAATTTTGTATTGGATTTTAAAAGAATTTTAATGTGCCTCAATGTTTCAAAGGAAACTTTAAGTTGCCTGAACAAATTTCCCAACAGCTGATTGTCACCAGTGGCTTCCTCACCACGTTTTCGTCTTTACAGAGATAATTTGGTGGACTCTGTGTAATTAAACTCAGATAGCCTGAAAGAGTTATTGGAGAAAGGAGTTTGATTTCAGGCTCTTAAAGGATCAGCCTCTGTAGGCATTCACAATTCGCATGTATCAGTACAGCACAACAATCTGACTTAGGCATCCGAGCCCGTACAGGTAAGGTCTAAAAACACCTGAGTGACAGGAATCCAGTGGAAAACATTGTACTGTGCCACAGATGGACTTAATTCCTGTTTATTTCTTATTCTTCTTATTTTAGCATTGCTGCTTGTTATTGTAAGCATTAAAGGTTTAGTAGTTTATATAATCTTGTGAAGTATTAATATAGTCCTGTAAAAAAAATCATGACATTGTATTTTCATTGTTTAAGTTTATCTTATTTGCTCTTATTGTGTGTTGAAGAGTACTTATAATTTCACAGTAAATGTTTTCCATATATCTTTTTTATTCTTTTCCTGAAAATTTTAGGTTCAAAATGTTGGTTTGTTTATATTTCAAACAATATAAGCATGTGAAGCTGTACTGTACTATGTTCATCAGAAAAGGTACTCAGTAAATTTCTTGAAATGACCAAATGTACACTCCCCGCACAGTCTGACACTGATGAGCAAGCCATGGCCTCTCTAGTGCTATGTCTGGGGTAGAAGCAAATGCCATCTAAAACTGATAACTTCCAGCCAAGTATCCCTCAATTCTGTGAGCATGTAACTTTTGTCTCCAACTCAAACTATACTGCTTAAATGAGTTATTAGAACTAGGCTATTTATGACCTTGGATATATTGGGAAATTACTAAGGGTTGCTTTTATTGATTTTCTAGAATTAAATGAATTTTCTGTCATTGAAATTAATAAATACTTATTATCTGTCTTGGTTTATCACAGAATAGAGCCAGGAGGATTTAATAAAATAGTTTTCAGATTGCTTATTTTTCAAAAAGCAATAATAAAATAATCCAATTATTTGAGATGAATTTCAATAAATCTAGGCTAATGTAATATGCAGTATTGTGTTTTAGAGATTAGCATTAAAAGCTTGTCTAATGTTTATGTTGTGTTTGTGTTCTTCATCTTTTTAATAGTGGCAGATATTGTGTTTTATGTGTGCTCAGGGCATAATCTCTATCCAGGCACGTAACAGATAATACTGTTCTTAGTCCTGAATCGTATAACATAGTGTAGTGTATACAAAAAAATCAAACTCATCAGTCATGGGAGACTTTTTCTATAAAAGAAAAGTAACATGCTATGTGTATGAAGGTAGAGATTGATTGCAAATGTTTTCCCATGGATCTGGAGTCTCAGCCCATACATAGTTTGATACTTGTTTGAAGGAGGGCTTCATTATGTAGCCCTAACTGACTTGAAACTCTTTACTAGACCACATTGTCCTTGGACTAAGGAGATTTGCCAGTGTTTTCCTCTTGAGGGCTGGAATTAAAGGCTTGGCCTACACATAATGTTTAAATTATGACATGTAACTTGTTCACTGTTTGTTGTAGTCCATGAAGTGGTACTGCCTGACATGAGGCCTCATAGTTACTCTACTCCATGTCTTTAGAATTCTGTCCTCTTAAAGGATCTGAGCCAGCTGTAGTAATGTAAACACTTAAAACAGGCTTCTGTCTTCTATGATACCGCATCAATTTTCATTAATTATTTTCACTTAGTATTTTTAATTTTAAACTTGAAAAATAATGTACAAAATGATGTCTTTCATTTTGATGTTTCCATACATGTAACTTTTTTATACTCGTAAATTTAAATTACACATTATAACCCGCTTTTTCCCTTTCCTCCTCCTGTCAGAAATCCTACTGCAAATAAGTAGCCTTCTCCCATTTGTTACTACATTTATAGCTGTGTCTATCCATTTGTATCATTAATATTATTACCTGTTTATCTTCTATTATCACCAATGTATAATCCATAAGTCATCTACTTATCCATCTATCTAATTTATCCTCTAACACCCCATCATTATCTATACAATATTTGAGAGGGAAATATGTCATTTTTCTTACTGTCTTTGGCCTATTTTATTTAACACAATGAGTTTTACACGTTTTTTTCTGACAGTTACATAAACCTGTTTCCTATAGCTTAGTGACCATCCTTGTGTTTAGTTACCAAATATTGCTTTGATGTTCATCTTTTGATTGACATTTAAATTAGTTCCATATCCTGACAACTGTAATTAGTGCTGTGATGGATGTGATTTTTATGCATCCCTATGGTATGTAGACATGCATGCATCTCTATGGTATTTGGTCACAGAATACTCTGAGTGTGTACCAGGAGAGTTGTTTTGGTTTCTACTTCACAAGGAATTTCCATTCTATTTGCATATAGTGGCTGCATATTTTATATTCCAGACAGCAAGGAATAAAGGCTCTTTCTTCATATTCTTGCCAGTGTTGAGTGTTTGATTTCCTCTCTGGTGATAAAGTCTAAGAGAAACATGCACATAAACTAAAACACAACAAATATTTAAACAATAAAGTTATTAATAAGATGTTAGTCATTTTCAATAGAGCCATACCATTCCTTAAGTGTCCCCCTGGAAGAACACAATGTATCAACTTACAGAAGTGTAACATTACCATAGCACTAGAGTGAAGAAAAATAGCACAATGCATTTACCATTAGGGGTCACCACAGCAATGCTATAAACAATAACAAATAAAAGAAATTGATAAACTAGACCAAGAAAATGTGAAATTGTGTTATGGGGACCAATGTTTTAATTTAATATATAATTTTGTTGATCTTGGATTTTCTACAATACATCTCACTATCTTAGTTTCTGCCCTAATTGCATGGGTAAAGATCACAGACATGACAGTTCCATTAATGCAAGAGGGTGACATGTTAAATATTTAAACATAATTCATTATTGATTCCTTGGAAATTTCACATCATCATGTGCTCTAATCCTGCTCATTTCCCAGTCCCTCCATATCTGCCCCTCATCTCTACAGTATGCCCCTTTCCCCAAAAAACTAATCGGAAAACAAACAAACAAAAACACCTTTCTCCTCTGTCCTTACAATGAGGGTCAGCCAGCCAGGGCCCTTGGATTTCAACAGGGACATGCTACTTTTTGAAAGGTGTTTTGTTTTTTGAAGTACCAAAGTCATTTCATGAAGTATTCTCCAGGGATCTAAAAAGGCATTTCCTGGCATCTGAATAAAAACAGCATACTGCTTGGTGGGTAGAGTCTTGGTGTAAGGGCCTTTTATTTTGTTTTGTTATGTTTGTTTTTATTGTTTTTTGAAAATCAATATCAAACATTATATAAAGAAGTACAGCATTCAGAACAGATAGCACAAAACCCACACAATAATAAAAATTCTCTTTTCTCTAAAACACATGAAACATAAAATATAAAATCTAAAGATTCTCAAGCCAGGTTAGGCTCAGCTGCAGATAAAGAAAGCACGGTAGGTCATAGCTAATGCCCACAGATGCACTGAGGCCACCACAAGTTTCTGCTAAGCAACCCTTCTACATTCAAACCAGAAGTTTTGTTTTGTTTTTGGTTTTGGTTGGTTTTTTTTTTGTGTGTGTGTGTGTGTATGTGTGTGTGTGTGTGTGTGTGTGTGCGAGCACGCGCGCATGTATTGTAAGTCACTTTATTCATCCATCATCTTTCAAGAAAGAAAGAAAGTTTTGCTTAAAGTCCACTAATGAGTGAGAATATCCCCTGCTTATCCTTATGATTTTGTGAGACCTCCCTCAGGAGCATTTTCTCCAAATCCATCCATTTGCCTGAAAATTTTAGTGTATCATTTTTTTTTTTCTTACTGCTGAGTAGTACTCCATTGTGTAGATGCACCAGTTTGTTAATCCATTCCACAGTAGAGGAAAATCTACAATGTTGCCAGGTTCTTGTTATTACAAATAATGCTGCTCTAACATAGTTGAGGTAATGCTTTTGGGGTGTGAATGTGTGTCTTTAGGGTATATGCCCAATAGTGGTATTGCTGGATCCTTGTGGAGAGTGATTCCCAGTTTTCTGAGAAACTTCCATGTTGCCTTCCAGAGTGGCTGAAAAAGTTTACACTCCCACCAACAATGGAGGACTGTTCCCCCTGCTCTACATCCTCTCCAGCATAGGCTGTCATTTGTGTCTTTTATCTCAGCCATTCTGACAGGTGTGTGGTGGTATCTCAAAGTTGTTTTGATTTGGATTTCTCTGATGGTTAAAGTTGTTGAGCATTTTTCAAGTGTCTTTCAGCCATTTGTAATTCTTCTTCTGAGAAGTCTCTTTTTAGTTCTGAACCCCATTTTTGATTGGGTTACTCAGGGTTTGAGGCTCTAGTGTCTTGAGTTCTATATATATTTTAGAGATCAGTCCTCTGTCATTTGTTCAATTGGTGAAAATCTTTTCCCATTCTGTAGGCTGTCATTTTGTTTCAATGACTATGTCCTTGGCCTTACAGAAACTTCTCAGTTTCAGGAGATCCCACTTATTGATTGTTATTCTTAGTGTCTGTGCTGCTGGTGTTATATTTAGGAAGTGGCCACCTGTGCCAATGCATTGGAGGGTATTTCTCACTTTCTTTTCTATCAATTTCAGCATAGATGATCTTATGTTGAGGTCTTTGAGCCACTTGGATTTGAGTTTGGTGCAGGGTAATAGGCTTGGATCTATTTGCATTTTCTACACACTACCATCCAGCTGTGCCAACACCATTTGTTAAATATACTATCTTTTTTCCATTGAATATTTTGGACCTCTTTGTTGAAGATCAGGTGTTCATAGGTTTTTGGGTTAATGTCTGGATCCTCAATTCTGTTCCATTGATCCACAAGTCTGTTTTTATGCCAGTACCAGGCTGTTTTTATTACTGTAGCTCTACAGTATAACTTGATGTCAGGGATGGTGATACCTCCTGAGGTTCTTTTGTTGATTAAAATTGTTTTGGCAATCCTGGCTTTCCTGTTATTCCAAATGAAATTGAGTATTGTTCTTTAAGGTTCTGTAAAAAATTGTGTTAGGATTTTGATGGGAATTGCATTGAATCTGTAGATCGCTTTTGGTAAGATTGCCATTTTTACTGTTGATCCTACCTATTCAGGAACATGGGCAATCTTTCCATTTTCTGATATCCTCTTCAATTTCTTTCTTCAGTGATTTAAAATTTTTGTCAAATAGATCTTTTACTTCTTTGGTTATAGTTACTCCAAGATATTTAATACTATTTGCAGCTATTATAAAGGGTGATGTTTCCCTTATTTCTTTTTCAGCCTACTTGTCTTTATTGTATCTTGCTACATTGCTGAAGGTGTTTATTAGCTGTAGAAGTTCCCTGGTAGAATTTTGTGGGTCACTTAGATATACAATCCTACCATCTGCAAATAGAGTTAGTTTCACTTCTTTTCTAACTTGTATCAACTTAATCTCATTTCATTCTCTTATTGCTTTGGCTAAAACTTAGTTTGAAGTCTCCTTTGTTGGATATTTGGATAGCAACACCAGCTTGTTTCTTGGAGCCATTTGATTGAAAAGTCTTTTCACATCCTTTGCTCTGAGCCAGTGTTTGTCTTTGGAGTTGAGGCGGGCTTCTTGTATACAGCAGGATTGCTATTGCTTTTGTATCCATGTTAGGGTATGTCTTTTTATAGGTGAATTAAGTCCATTGATGTTAAGGGATATTAATGACTACTGACTGTTACTTCCTGGTATTTTCGGTGATAGCTTGTGTGTATTTCCTTTTTTAGGGTTTTTCTTCTGTGGGATCATCAATTTTTTGTGGTTTCATGTGTGTATCTGGGTTCCTTAGGTTGGAGTTTTCCCTCAGGTGCTTTTTGTTGTGCTGGATTTGTGGATAGGTATTGTTTAAATTTTTCTTTGTTGTGAAATATCTTGCTTACTCCAGCTATGGTGATTAATAGTTTTGCTGGGTATAGTAGTCTGGGTTGGCAGCCATGTTCTTTTAGTGTCTCTATAACTTCTGATTAGGATCTTCTTGATTTTGTTGTTTCCATTGAATAGTCAGGAGTTATTCTGATGGGTTTGCCTTTATAGGTAAGTTGAGCCTTTTCCTATGCAACTCTTAATATTTTTTCTTTGTTCTGTATGTTTTGTGACTTAATTATTTTATGGCAAGCAGATTTTGGGGGGATCTACTCTATTTGGTGTTCTGTAAGCTTCTTGTACCTTTATAGGAATCTCCTTCTTTAGATTGGGAAAGTTTTCTTCTATGATTTCATTGAATGCATTATCTCTGCATTTTAGCTGGTATTCTTCTCCTTCCTCTATTTCTATTATTCTCAGGTTTGGTCTTTTCATGATGTCCCAAATTTCCTGAACTTTTTGTGTTACGGCTTTTTTGGCTTTGGTATTTTCTTTGAGTGATTTATCCATTTCTGCTATTGAGTCTTCAACGCTTCCATTTCTTGGATTCTGTTGCTTATGCTTGTATCCGTAGTTTCAGATCATTTCTTCAGATTCTTTATTTCATCCTTTGCTTCGTTTTGTGCCTTCTGTATTGTTTCTATTTAAATTTTTAGTTCCCGGAATGATTCTTTCATTTGTTGGATTTCTCTTTCTTGGTTTTCTTTCAGGGATTTGTTAAATTCTTTTAATTTTTTATTTGTTTTTTTCTTCTATTTCTTTAAGCAACTTTTTAATATCTTCTTTTAAGGCTTCTATAATCTTCATAAGGGTGTTTATATTGTTTCCTTCTGTTTCCTCTTCATTGCTCTGTTCAGATGTTGGTGTTGTAAAGACATCAGCTTCTTCTGGTGGTGCCTCATTGTTCTTTATATTGTTATATGGTTCTTGCTCTTGCACTTTTGTGTTGTCCCAGGCGAGTGGAAAGGCTTCTTGAACAATTAGACCCCAGACTGTGATCATTCTTTATGGACAGAAGAACTCTCAGCACAAAGCAGTGCATCTAATAAGCCAGTATGCAAATATGCTAATTTATTACAATGAACCATATATGCTAGTGTTTAGAAATATTGAGTTTACAATTGAGCTTCTGCGTCTGAGATAGCACTATGAAATGGTAATTATCTGTGAGAAGTAAATTTCTGAATTTCTCACTAATATCATGAGACTAAATTCTTTTGCCAAGAAGACCGTTATGAGAATTTATTGAATATTATAGCTTTCAGATGCTTTTTTGTTTTATAGGGGGGATGTTTGGTGTGTGTGTTTGTGTGTGTGTGCTATGAAGTGAATATAAAAGTCAATAGACAATGTTCAGGAATCTGTTCTCTGCTTCTGCAATGGGTACCATGGATTTAAGCTGGGTTGTTGAACTTGTACTTTTGTCCTCTGAGACATCTAGCTTGCCTTAGACTTATTTGCTCTGATAAATATTGTTATATGGCAATATTTCAAGAACTGTTTGTCAGAGTGCTCCAAACAGAATTTGTCAATAAGAAAATGATGTAGAGGTCCTGAGTGGTACTGTATACCTGCTATTTCAGCTACTTGGAAGACTGAGGCAGGAGGATGTCAACTTCTTGCCTACTTGGATTATATAACAAGTAAAAGGACACCTGACCAAGTTAATGAGAACCTGACTCAAAACTGAAATAAAAACAATAATAATTAAAGGGGCCCTGAATCTACCACAGTGGTAAAGTACTTGCCTAGCAGAGGCAAAGCCGTGAATATATTCCCCAGTAGAAATAAAGGAAAAAGGAGAGAAAAAAATTGCTCAAAATTGTTTATATTTACTCAAAAGTGAGTAGACTCTTGAACAGGATATGATTAGAGAATTTTCATGTGCATTTGCTTTCTTTGCACTGTCACTGAATGTAAATTCTGTAAAGACTATTAAAAGCAGAACTTTTGCTTTTTATTACTATACAAATCACATCTACACCTATGGTTTTGAAGACTCATGGGGAACAGCATTGAGTTCTCTAAAGGGTTGGCCTTTGTCTTTCATATGACCTGTATGTCCATGTTTCATCTTTCCTTTATGAAAGCAAGAATCATTTCAGAGCTATGTAACTTATGAAATTATTTATAATAGACATATTCTAAGTGCAAGTGTTTCTTTCCTGGTATACTATAGATCAATCTGTTTTGCAGAATAAAATACAAGAATATAACTTAAAATTTATGATATTTGATTCATATAGTAGAAAAACAATTAAGTACAACACATAAATAGGAAGCTAGCACAACTTAAAATATGGTCATTTTCATTGAACATATTTATAAGTGATAGACAGAGCAGAGGCAATTCTGACCTATTTGGAGTTGTGCAAAATGAATTGAATGCTTCTTGTTTCCATTATCTTACAGGCATAAATAAGTAATTTCTTTATGATCCTGTCATGTAGCTAATCAAATTGCTTATAAAAATATGTTGTTTAATGTCTGACTTTACTTCTGTCCATATGTCAATTTCCTAAGACAGTAATGGAAACATAGTGAATCTCAAAAAGAATATTCTAGAAATATGCAAATGGAAAGATGAACAAAAAATAAACATAACTAAAAACTCATTCACTACACCATTTTTTATGGCTTCATTTTATATGTGATGTAATTTCAAGATATAAAGTAGATCACGGATCTTGGAGAAAGCAAACTGGTAGGTTAAAATGTTACAGACTATTATCCTTTGAAAGTGAATGCCCCTATTCTGGCATGTGAGGATCACACTTTCTTGTGAACATTCATAATTTATAAATCTTTTTCCTGTAATTGTCCAATAGTAATGATAGATTTCATTTACACAGTTCTTTATGGATACCATCACAAGCCATTTTATTTTATTGTTGCAATAATTATAATGAATTTTACTTTAAGCAGCTCTCCACTTACAGAAATTAAGCCTGATGCCAGTATTCTGATGATGAATATGACAGCCCAATTACCTTGCACCAAACCAGAACATCCATGCTTCTGCCCTTTCTTGGCTGTTATTTGGAGAGGTTTCCTGAGTGACAACCCTAGTGAAGTACTGTAGAAAATCAAAAGTTGATTAATAATCACTTTTCAATTTGAAGGAATATTTGACTCTTTTAAATGAATGAATAAATTAAAAGAATGATGCAAATCACTAAAATATGAATTGTAAGTCATCTTTCATTCTCTAATTCTGACACAAATTTTCTTTTGGATACCACAAATGACTTGATAATAACACATTTCATCACTTGGCCTCCAAGTTCTCATCTTACTTCCCTAATGTAAAGACAAGGACTTTTTGAGACAAGCAAATATTTAGCCCTTTGTCCATATAAAAATTCACAGGCTTAAAGAATATTTCCATAATATTATCAGTTTTTAAGCACTTTATAAATAAATTCCCTTGGTGTACTATGCAAGAATACATCACTAAGCATGAGTTGGAATAACCATACCACTATTGTACTAACTACACAAGTTTCTCTTAAACCTACAGTTGAGTGAATGCATAGACTTCTGCATTGTTTTATGTGCACACACAATGTTTTTCCCATATTTTTTCATCTCACAAAATCTCTCTTTATCCTGAGTAAACCTATGAATATCTTGACATCTTACAACAGAAAAATGTATAGCATATTCCACAGTGTGCCATTCTTGGTAAAAAGTACTTACAATTAAATTGTTTCTGTCTCTAAGTTTTTAACATATTCTTTTCAGGTTTTAAGACTATAGTGAAAAGCAATCTACTCTGAAAAATTACAAATGAATTCAGTAAAAGGGCAATAAAAATAATAATAGCATATTAGGGTATCAGGTTGAGGAAAAAGAGGTGGTAAAAATGGGTGAGTAACCTCAAAATACAATATATATGTATAAAAATGGAAAGGGAAATTTGGTTAGTAGAAGTAATATATATTAATAAAATGCATTAAAAGAATATACATCAGCAGGGTAGTATCTCAAATTATTTTAGAAACATTGCAATATCTAATAAAATTAAAAGGTGCTAAAGAGATGTCCTAGATGCTTAAAGCCATTGCTGTACAAACATGGGCACCTGAATTTGAATCCCTAGCTAACATATAAAACCTAGGAATGACTGCTTATGTTTCTGACATCAAACTTTTGGAATTGTAACGGGATGACTTAAGGAGATGTTTGGTGTCAGCCTAGCTCCAGATTCATGGAGAGACTGGGTCTCAAATGAGGAAGGTTAGAGGTGATAGAATAGAACAGTGTCCTCTCCTGGCCTCAGTACATTTGTCTTTCCATATGCTCCTCCTGCCACAAGCAAATAAACCACACACATTCTCTACATTCACACACATACAAAAAATAAAAACAAATAAAAAGTAGTAAGACTATTAAAAGTGCTAATTATTATGTGGAATATAAATTTTACTTGAGTAGTATATGAACATGATGATAACAATACACCAAAAGTAAAATATTACAATAATCATGGTAAGTTAAGTTTTAGTATCAGGTATTAAGTTGATCTTTACTCAGTACATAGCACATGGTATTTAATTATGCCCCTCACAATTTAGAATACCACCATTTCAATAAGAGTAAAAGTATGGAGATTATTTTGTTTCTTTCAAATTAAAATTTTTATGACTATCATTACCAGAAATAAATGCAATAAAATTTATAGAGCATAGAATTAAACCATTTTTGTTTTCTTTATTTATTGATACTATAATTTTTCAAAATTATTTTACAAATAAATATCTTAGGCTAATAAATGTATGGAAGTAAACCTCTTCCTGTATAGAATGAATGGAAAGTAACTTATACCTTATTGATACATCCAATATAATATTATCTTTTGAACATAAGATGATACAAATTTCACAGATTACAGGTGTATCATTGCATTGTTATCCCATGTGTCCACAATCTCCACTTAGAATGTAGTTTTTTTCAGGAAGAAATTAAGAAAGAAATCAAAGTCTTGCTAGAATTTAACGAATCCACCACATACCCAGACTTGTGGGGCACAATGAAGGAAGTCTTGAGAGGAAAATTCATAGCACTAGATGCCTATATGAAAAGCCTAGAGAAATCCCACACAAGAGAACTGACAACACAGCTGAAAGCCTTAGAACAATTAGAAGCAAACTCACCTAGGAGTAGATGGCAGGAAATAATGAAACTTAGAACTGAAATCAATACAATTGAAACAAAAAGAACAATACAAAGAATCAATGAATCAAAGAGTTGGTTCTTTGAGAAAGTCAACAAGATAGGTAAACCCTTATCCAAACTAACCAAAGAGCAGAGATAGAGAGAGTATCCAAACCAACAAAATCAGAAATGAAAAGGGGGACATAACAACAGATGCCAAGGAAATCTAGAGAATTATCAGGTATTAGAATGAAAATTTATATTCCATAAAATGGAAAACCTAGAAGAAATGGACAGGTTTTTGGACAGGTACCATTTACCAAAATTAAATGAAGAATAGATTAATTATCTAAACAGATGTATAACACCAAAAGAAATTGAAGCTATCATTAAAAGACTCCCAAGTAAAAAAAGGCCTGGTCCAGAGGGTTTCAGAGCATAATTCTACCAGATTTTCAAAGAGGAATTACTACCATTACTCCTCAAACTGTTTCACACAGTAGAAACTGAAGGAATATTACCAAATTCCTTTTATGGGGCCACAATTACTCTAATACCCAAGCCACTCAAAGACACAACAAAGAAGGAGAATTTCACACCAATTTTCCTCATGAATATTGATGCTAAAATTCTCAACAAAATTTTGGCAAACCGTATACAACAATATATAAAAAATATCATCCACCATGATCAAGTAGGCTTCATCACAGAAATGCAGGAATGGTTCAACATACAGAAAACAATAAATGTCATCTACCATATAAACAAACTGAAGGAAAAAAACCACATGATCATATTCTTAGACGCTGAAAAAGTCTTTGACAAAATCCAACACTCCTTTATGATAAAAGTGCTGTAGAGATCAGAAATACAGGGAAAATATCTAAATATAATACAGGCAATTTACAAGAAGCCAACAGCCAACATTAAACTTAATGACGAAAAACTTAAAGCAATCCCACTAAAATCAGGAACTAGACAAGGATGTCCTCTCTCCCCTTATCTATTCAATATAGTTCTTGCTAAAGCAATAAGAGAAAGAAAGAAGAATAAGGGGATACAAATTGGAAAAGAAGAAGTGAAACTATCTCTATTTGCAGATGATATGATTGCATACATAAGTGCCCCACAAAATTCAACAAGGGAACTTCTACAGCTGATAAATACCTTTGATAATGTAGCAGGATACAAGAATAACTCAAAGAAATCAGTAGTCCTCATATACACTAAAGATAAAAAGGCTTAAAAAGAAATAAGGGAAACATTACCCTTTATAATAGCTGCAAATAGCATTAACTACCTTGGAGTAACTATATTCAAAGACATAACAGATCTATTTGACAAAAACTTTAAATCACTGAAGAAAGAAATTGAAGGGGATATCAGAAAATGGAAAGCTTTCCCATGTTCCTGGATAGGTAGGATCAACATATTAAAAATGGCAATTCTACCTAAAGCAATCTACAGATTCAATGCACTTCCCATCAAAATACCAACAAAATATTTTACAGACACTGAAAGGACAATACTCAATTTTATTTGGAATAACAGGAAAGCCAGGATTGCCAAAACAATTTTGCTTAACAAAAGAACCTCAGGAGGCATCACCATCCCTGACTTCAATTTATACTATAGAGCTACAATAATAAAAACAACCTGATACTGGCATAAAAACAGACTGTTGGATCAATGGAATCAAATTGAGGATCCAGCCCTTAACCCAAAAACCTATGAACATCTGACATTTGACAAAGAGTCCCAAAATATTCAATGGAAAGAAGATAGTATCTTTAACAAATAGTGTTGACATAGATTGATGGTAGTGTGTAGAAAAATGATCCAAGCCTGTAACCCTACATCTGACTCAAATCCAAGTGGATCAAAGACCTCAACATAAATCCAGCCACACTGAACTTGATAGAATAGAAAGTGGGAAATACCCTCCAACGAATCGGCACAGGTAACCACTTTCTAAATATAACACCAGTGGCACACACACTAAAAACATCAATCAGTCAGTGGGACCACCTGAATCTGAGAAGCTTCTGTAAAGCCAAGGACACAATCAACAGGACAAAATGACAGCCTACAGAATGGGAAAAGATTTTCACCTACCGTACAAGTGTTAGGGGACTTATCTCTAAAATATATAGAGAACTGAAGAAACTAGAATCCAAAACCTAGAATAACCCAATCAAAAAGTGGGGTTCAGAACTAAAAAGGGAATTCTCAGCAGAATTACAAATGGCTGAAAGGCACTTGAAAGTCTCAACATCTTTAGCCATCAGAGAAATGCAAATCAAAAGAACTTTGAGATACTACCTTACACCTGTCAGATTGGCTAAGATAAAAGACACAGATGACAGACTATGCTGGAGAGGATGCAGAGCAAGGGGAACAATCCTCCATTGTTGGTGGGAGTTGTAACTTGTTCAGCCACTCTGAAATGCTGTATGGTGGTTTCTCGGAAAACTGGGAATCGATCTCCCCAAGGATCCAGCAATACAACTTCTGGGTGTGTACCCTAAGGATGCACACTTACACTCCATATATATTAGCTCAACTATGCTCATAGCAGCATTATTTATAATAGCAAGAACCTGGAAACAACCTAGATGCCTATCAATTGAAGAATGGATAACAAACTGTGGTACATCTGCCCAATGGAGTACTACTCAGCAGTGTTAAAAAAAATGATATCCTAAAATATGCAGGCAAATGGATGGATTTGGAGAATATCCTGCTGAGTGAGGTATCACAAACCCAGAAAAATAAACAGGGAATATATTCACTCATTATTGGACTCTAAACAAAAAGCAAAAAGCAAAACATGTCCAAGCTGCAAAACACAAACACTGAACAGTTCGGGATCTGTAACACCTTGGACTGGCACCTTGGATCCCACTCCCTCCAGAAGAACACCTGACCCAGTCTTGATTTTGGGGTGAGGAAAGTGGATCTGCCAGGAGACAATGCTGAACTAAGCCATATTAGGACCTTGGGACCTCCTGCCCTTGCTGGGGAGGAGATAAAGAGATGTGGAGAAGAGAGAGTGTCTGGAATGTGTGGGAGGTGTAAGGGAGCTTGAACAAGGATATACACTATACACGTATCCTGAAAATTATCAGGCTGCTATATGTATATAATCGGGTAATATTTATTATTCCAAAAACACTTATGGTACAAAAGGTATTCAGAGGGGAAAAGGAAGAAGCAGCGGGCAGGACAGTGCCACTGAGCAGTCTTTCCTAATCAGGCTACAGATCCAAAAAGGGGTCGGGCTTTCTCCTGGCCCAGGGCTCTTTCCAGTTGACCATGCCCTGCCCGGCTCTGTTTCCTTGACATCATGAGAATAACCTGGGTAGCTTCTGATTTCCTGCTACATCCACGGATAAAAAATATGACTTCATTCATAATAAAATGTTATTTAATAAAACTTTAAAAAACGAAAAACATTTTATTCAATGTACATTTGTTTTTGGTTTTTTTTTTGTACATTTGTTTTTAAAGGGTAATATAATAATGTCTTTACTTTTAAAATTATTCCATTTAGTAACTGCTACTTAAATAAGTGTGAAGACTTCATTAGAGAAAAAAAGAATTTAGTTTTCTCTATCTAGAGAAGTGTGGTGGTCCACCTGGTCTTCCAGGTCTCTGGCCATCAGTCCACGAATACAAAGGGGCAGTAGCAGCAATGGATATCTTGTATCACCCAAAAACATGATGGAGACATGACTTTGGTGAATTAGCTCAACTTTAATCCAGAGTACAAAAAAATATATGGGCTTGGGGATCCTGGAGACAAACCCTAATTTATATTAAGTGGCACTGTCCAATCAGAAGGCCTCTAGTACAAGTCTTAGTTTTCATATGTGCAGCAAAGAAGACTTCTAGCCAAGGGTCAAGCTAAAGATAAATCAGGCATCTGGCTAAGAGGCAGCTTCCAGAAAAGGTCTGTCCTGTGGCTGCAGGGACATTCTCCAGATAAGGGCAGGTAGAGAGCAGAAAATTTCCATCGGAGAGAAGAGAGTCTCCATTTCACAAGGCTTTTGGAAAAAACAGTTAGGTTAGGTTATAATAGACTACAATCTCTGTTCAGACAACAAGGCCTTCCAACAGAAAGGATACCAAAAAATATAGCTTATAGAATTACTTTGGTAATGATTCATCGTTGATGCTCTGTTATGATGCTACATATGCAGTGCTGGAAGAATTAAATTCCTGCTTAGAACTTTTCCACATTCTCAGGCTTTCCTGCAAAATAAAAATATCACATGAGGTAGATTATTTCATGGCAAGATGCAACTAAATATTTGATATTAGATAATAAACGCCATTTGTAACATTATCTGTGGAGTCACATAATGTTTCTTAAGTCACTGACAATGTTCAATGTTAAAGAAAACTTGACAGATTCTAATAAAAGGAGCCTAGACTATCATGATTGAAATATTATAAAAGTTATAAAGCTATATTTTAAGCAGTGTTGCCTCAAATAAAGACTACATAGAGATTGAGGACTATTTAAATGTACATGCCCAAAGATTATTGAATGATAGGAAGCTATGAGTAGATTTAGTCTGTTTATTTATAAAATAAGTGGAAATATGTATTTTTACACATTTACTTGATTTGACATTTTGGGCAGAAATACAATTCAGAATGTTATCAGTGAAAAACAACTCATTGGTGTCAGTGAACTAAAACATTTTGGCCTCTGTAGCATTGTGAGAGTCAGAAGCTCATGTTCTGAAGTGACAGTTATTCTGTCTTATACACTAACCTGGCTGCACATAACTTTTCAGACACAATGTATTTGGAGTTTATTTACTGTATAAAATTCTACATAAAATGAAAGTTTTACAATCTGTATATAAATATTAATTTCCACTATTGCATTCCAGAATTAATTTGTAAACTTTACATTTAGTTGTTTTGTTCTCTTCCTTAATATGTGTTAACTTGATTCAAGTCAAACCTTTCCAAATTTCAAAACCCTAAATTTCTCAATGATGGAGAACACATACAGGCTGTGTAAATGCTTAATATTTGGGTCAATTACAAAGTAAAGGATTAATTGGAAGATGAGTGCTAAGATGAATCTGTACAAGTACTTACAAATTGGATTGGTCATGAAGACAGAATATAATAGGATTATTAATGTACTAGTTGATAAGAATATATGGGACAAATAACACAAAGTAATGTTAATGCACATTTATTGAATTACCAACTGATGCAATAGTTTGCTCATGTGGAGAAAGGACAGCAACAACATGGAAGTAAGCCAGCATTCTTTCAAATCCTTCCAGACATTGTATTTCATCTGTAATATTTTCAGTCCTGCTCCAATTACTGATGGACTGCTTTTTTTCTCCTGGGTTCATTTCAATGTCAGCCCTTCTTTGACTTTTTTTCTTAAAGTTCCTATTGCATTAGAAAATTTCTATTGTGTTTAGTTGATATGCTGTAGTAAATTTAACCTTGAAATGCTGTAGCAGCCTTTTTCTTTTAGACTAGCAACCAGGTCCTCCACAGTCTTGACACAGATATTTTTATTACTTAGAAATGCTTGAGGGCAAAAGATGGAAAGGAGTTGGAACAAGGGGATATGTGGATAAAAAATATAACTTAATCATAACAAAAATGAGAAAAAAGCATTGTGAACACATCACACACAAAAAAAGTTAGCAAAGATATTTAATATTTAATTTAATTAGGATGAGTCACTTAAGCAGATTTCAAGGTTTACAAATAACTTGTATGTCCAGTACTGACATTAAAATTCCTATCCAATAGAAAGAAAAAAGAAAAAAAGGAAAGAAATGCTTGGCCTTATCACAGCTTTACTTTAATCTGTTTTGCTTTATTTAGGTATTGCCTTAGGGGCTTTCTTACCTTCCTCTTTATACTTCACTGCTGTTTTATCCTCTGGCTGACCACTGTCTGGCTTCTGGCCCCAGGCAAATTCTTTTCTTTCTGTCTCATTCTCTGCTGTACCTAAATTTCTCCTTCTTCTCTCTGCCTGCCATCCCTGCCTATCCTTCTCCTGCCTACCTATTGGCCATTCAGCTTTTTATTAGACCAGTCAGGTATCTTAAGCAGGCAAGGTAAAACAAATGTAACACACCTTTACACAGTTAAAGTAATATTCTGCAACATATACAAATGAAACGCATCTTTGCCTAGTTAAAATAATATTCCACAGCAGAATGCTGTGGTGGAATGTTCTTTGTATGCTGTAAATAAAGCACTGTTTTGGCCTATGCACAGCACTGTAGAAGTGGGTGGAGAATCAGCACAGGCAGGCAGGTAGAAGGGTGAAGTTAAGTCAGTCTCCATCTGACCCCCGAAAAAGACAGACATCTAGGAATTCAGATGAGCCACGGGCTGCGCGCCACGTGGTGGGCAGATTAATAGAAATGGGTTGAATTAAGATGAAAGAGCTAGCTAGTAATGTGCTTAAGATATGGGTCAAACAGTTTAAAGAATATAAGCGTGTGATTCATTTCTTTGGGGGACAAAAGCCACTACGAACCAGGTTCCAACCTCTGCTGCGCGCCAGGTCACAAACCTCCAGCCCAAACAGGCCGGGCAAACTTTCTACAACAGAATGCTGCCCTGGATTTATCAACAAGGCTGTGATTACCTCATAAATAGATACTTGACAAGTTTACATTTTATCCCAAATACACAGAAAATAGACTTTCATTAAATACACAGTTAGTGATGGGTGACCTAAAATTTATTACTATGGCTGGTGAATAATGCTAAACTTTGTCATCAATTGAATTCCCCTCCTCTCTCTCTCCCTCCCTCCCCATTTTCTCTCTCTCTCTCTCTCTCTCTCTCTCTCTCTCTCTCTCTCTCTCTCTCTCTCTTCCTCTCTCTCTCTCTTCCTCTCTCTCTTTCTTTCTGTCTCTGAAGAAATGGTTAGACTCTAATCATCATGTTTTTCTTCAGATTATACACAATTGTGATAAGGCGATGTGAGTTAACTATTTTTGCTGACATGCATTAATTGACTATGCTAAAAGATAATCCCACCAGAAGAGGCATCCAAATTGTTTGTTCTTACTAATGTATTCAAGAATCCCAGATCAGATCATGCCATGAAGAGATCAACCAATAACTTGCTTCATGACTGAATGTATTAAAAATGAAAGTGGCAGCTACTGCCATATAACATCATCTATTTTATATAGACATTTTCCAAATTAAATAATATAAATATACTTCTTCTCCTATACACTGTAAAATCTTATTTTGAGGTATAATAATGCTTCTAAAATATTATAGCCTATATACTAGCTTCTGCATTTGATCCCCTTCTGTGTTTGACATGAAAGTGTTATTACTTTCATGGTGCCTAAATCATATATCACTCAAGGTTTTCTTATATTTTCACCAATATTCCAGTAATATTTTTTTCAAACACATTTGAAGGTAAGATATGGTTTAAATCTATAATTTTTTTACTTTTTCAGAAGAAATACATGATAGATGACTAACTTTTACAATTGAATGAATCCTTTACGGTATCAACTGATAGTGAATCTGAGTCTCTGGAAGCTCAGATTCTTGAAGCAAAATCTGTTTATCTGGTTTTTGGGTTCTCAGTCTGGAATACAATAATCTCTTTCCAGATTCTACTATATTGGCTCATTTGGCCAGAGCACTTAGATAGTATAGGATGGAAAATAAATTAATTCCAGCAGATGCTTTCATTGAACTTTACATTGAATAACCTTTGAGAAAAAAACAAACAGAGCTAAACAGTTACGATTTAAAGTCACTACCAATATTCTTTTCATCTCCTAACAATTGCATTGTTTAGGATCTGTGGGAAATTTCTTCTCAGAAAATACACCAGGGAAAAGAGCATCAATCTTTATCTGGTCACATATTAGTAGCTTCTTTTGTTTTGGCATTTCCTAGTTGATTTCAGACACAGACATTACATATCATGATTAGGCAAGTGTGTATTTATATGTATACATATATGGGTATGTATTTTAGTATTTAGGTTGTGTGTGTGCATGTATACATTTTCTTAATGAATTCACCCCTTACCTGTAAGCAAAGCACATTTTTCTTTGAATGCCTCTTGTTCTGATAACTCACATTGAAGTTAGAGTAGCCTTATCAGCTTTTCCATAAGGAATTTATTTAGCAGTTGTTAATTCCTAATTGTTTCCCTTTCATAGGTATTTCTCCCGCCTATGAGTTGTACTTCAGTTTCTTGAATTTATGAAGTCAATATGTCGGTTGCCACTTCCCACTTCTTTCTCACAGCATCATGCTGCCCTTGCAGAGTTGAGTTCCTCATCATGTTGCTTTATATAAATAAATGGAATTCCTCATTACCAAACTCTTCAGCTTTGACTGTATATTTTAATCACCTATAATTTATTTTCTTCCCTGATTTTCTAAATGTAAGCATGTTCCCTTGAGAATTGTTTGAACACTAGTATATATTTTTGGATCCTTATACATCTCCTTGACACATATGATCCAAATAGCAGATACTCCTTTTTGTTGCCCAATGTTAAAATTTGGAAAAGTAATATATGCATTGTCTTACAATGCAAAAAGTACACAACAAGCTAAGGTAGCATACATCTGATAGAGTCCCAAGACCTTAAAGGGCATTGATCTAGACTAGGGGCATTTTGAGTGTGTGAAGCAGGGATAGGAGATGCTTTCAGAATCCTGGTGACATCACTGAGTCAGAAAATTGAAAAATTCTATAAGTCTTTAAATTCAGTATTTCACATTAAATTCTTGAAAGCCAAACTACACTTAAGACAGGCTGATAACTAAAAAGTAATATAATATATTAAGCCTACTATAAGAAAATGTAGTTAAGCAATCATTTTAAAAAAAGAACAATAAAATACAAGGAATCCCCAGATTTTTTATGTTCAGGGCCTCAGAAGCTATGGATTCAATCAATTGCAGACCAACCTCAAGTATTATTAGCATGTAGACTGTACTAAATGTGTGTAGACATTTTATAATGTAAATTCTTAAACAGTAAAGAAAATATATATCTTACTTTTCTAGGTATTGTCAGTTAACTAGAGGTAATCTAAGGATAATAAAGAATAGAAATGCACAGCCCAGTTTATACACAAATATGATACTGTTCTATGAGGAATCTTAAGGCCAGTGGGGTTTGACATCTATAAGGCTGTGCTGCAATCAGCTTCCTATAGGTTTTGAGGAAAAAGATGGAAGAATAGCAAGTGGTCACATCTGAAATCATGCACATGCAGGCAACACTGTATGGACTCAGCAAGTTGTGTTTCTAAGTTTATTTACTTATATGAATATTAACAACAATTATAATAGAAAAGGAACCTTTGAATTCAGGAGGAACAGGGAGACACAGGGGGGATGGAAGGCTAGGTAGGGAGAGGAAAGGAAGTAAATATATTTTAATTATATTAAAACAATAACAGCAACAACATAACTATGGAAGAGAAAAGCAGGGTAAGTGAAAACAATGCCAGTTACAGAGAGTTCAGTGAGAAAGTTTCAGACTTAATAGTACAGGATATACTGCCTTTCCAAGGTTAAAAGTCAACTATTCTGGAACAATATATTGAAGGAAGTATAATATTGTCCTGAAGAGGAGAGCTGGCTCCAGAGTCACTGATGACTAATACAGGACTCAGAGACACTGTGCCTGTAACTTTCCCTACCTGCACAGATGCTTTGCTTCTGGTCACCACATTTTTATCCATTCTTTTTTGTTTATTATTATCCATTTGGATTGCTTTTAAAACCTTTGTAATTGTTTGGCCCTTTCCCTTTTAAATATAAGTATTTTAAATCATGCATTTTATTTCAAAGAATGACAACATTCCAAACTTATGAAATATACTTTATTAGAGATCTAGTAAGAAGATATTTTAAAGAAATGTGCTTTTCTCATGGCTGCATAAGTTTCATAAGAAATATTTTTAAGTGAAAGTTCTATTTTGAATTTGTTATACTTTGTGGAAAAGGGTAATTTAAATCATCCGTAAACTGACTAAAATAGGAAGATAAGCCTAGATTTTCTTAATGTAACCAAAACAGTGAAGAGGGGCCCAGTCTTGGAAGGGGGCTTGTTACTAAACTCATAGCTCAAAGAGTATTTGTGATCTAGAACAATTCTTCAGAAGGTGAGAGCTGGAAAAGACCAGGAAGTATAATCTAGACTAGTTCCCTAGCTGATTCAAGAACACTGATTTTGGAGAAATAAAACAACCAGGGTCCAGTGATTACTCAGCAAGGTAAAGCACGGCCATGGGCTGATAGTGAGATAGACTCCCAGAGCCTATATGATAGAAGGAAAGAACCAGCTATTGCACATTGCCCTCTGACCTACATACATACACACATGCACACACACATACACTAAAACTACTAAAGAAAATTTAAGAAAAAGGAATGTCATGATCATTACCTAAGTCTCTATACACTTACCTGAAAAGATAAACATTCAAATAAAAAAGTCATCCTTCCAATTTTATAATTATTAACATAAGCATAAATTACAAAATTAACGCAAACATTACTTTAAAATCCTTTTGTATAGATGTTCTATTAAATACTATGAGCCTCCCATCCCTAGAATCTCAAAAGTACTCTCACGCCCGGAGATGTCTTCATTAAGTATCTTTGAGGAGTGGACTGAAGCATGACACAGGGTAAACAGAGCATCCAGGATTGTCAGTGAAGAGAGAAAATGGCTTGGAGGTGAACTGAACTGAGGGAAGTGAAGAATGCAGTGAAAAGCCAGAGCATACTGAGCATGAGAGTCTGTAAGCTTCTGAGCATACTCATTTTCTCACTTTTCAGAATTGGGTAGGACTTCATCACTATTTAGGATTTTTATCCATATTTGCTGAAAATAAAATTTGAGTAAAAGCAACAGTTGTTTTTTTTTTTTCTTTTAATACTCTGGTGAGTATTTCTAGAGGAATGGTGTATTTGTTATTTAGTAATAACTACATTATACAAATTCCCCATGAGAATATTTGTATTTCTTTCTCAGTAATTATCTAACTGGAAAGCAATCAAAGGCTGGAATAATAGGAACCAACAAGATATTGAGATATTTTGTAATTCTTTAACTTAATATATTACTCAAGAATTACTCTGGAGTGGAAGCTCAAGGGGTGGCTAGGAAAGATATGTCAAAGCTACATTCCTAGTTGGGTAACCTAATGCAGCAGTGCATGCACTTTCTGTTGAAATGCAAAAGGATTTGAGAGCAATGAGGGATAAGAAAGCAAAAGTCTTAAAGCAGCTTGACAAGTGGGAGGCTGTTCTCTTGGACCACATCACATTCTGTCATCTGAATACCAACCTTTACACCAGCAGCTTCTCAAGCATGTCACCATGCTCCTTGAAAACTATTTCTTTGTCTATTTGATTGAATGATTTTATAAATGGAACCATGCTCTTTTGCTCAAGTAGAGCAACTCATGAGCTCAGTGGTCCCTCTTTAGTGAAAATAACTTAGCTGTAATTAAACAAATTATTCATGATGTTGACATGTTCTCTAGAAAACTTCAATTTGCCCATAGAGGTCTCTATGTGTAGCTTGAGTTTTTTTTTGGCTATATTTTTCTTTTCTCTTTCCTTTCCCTACCATTGTTTGTCTCTTCTCATTATCTCACTCCTCTTCTTCCTTCTCTTTCTTTACTGATAGCATAACATAGAAAATATAAAATTTTAGAGAAATCTATTACACTATCTAAGTTGAAAGGGTAGTGTATGACAAGTGTTGAAACCACTCAGCCATGTTTAACATCTAATTTTGGTGTATGAAGACAACATCAAGAGAGCAAAGAAAATGAACTCTTATTTGATTTTGTTGTAGTGGTTTTTTGTTTTATATTCTTCTCTCATACAATGAAATTTGACCACACCCTCTCATCTCTCCTCCAAGTTCCCTACCACCACACCTGCTTCCTGAGATCCACTGGTCTTCTATTTCCTTTCCTTCCATTTCCATAAAAGAGCAGGCCTCCCAGTGATATCAACAAAACACAGCATAATAAAATGCAATAAGTCTAGGCACAACCCCTCATATAAAGGCTAGATAAGGCAAACCAGTAATAAGGAAAAGGGTCCTATGAGCAGGCAAAACAGTCAGAGACAGCCCCTACACTGCTGTTAAAAGTCCCACAAAAACTCATGCTGAACAACCACAATATGCATGCAAAAGACCTAGCACAGACTCATGCAGGCTCCTTGATTGCCACTTCAGTCTCTATGAGCCCCTATTAGCCTTGCTTAGTTGATTGTGTTAGTCATGTTCTCCTAGTGTTTTTGAACCCTCTGGCTCCTACAATCTTCCTCCCCCTGTTTCTGGAGATCTGCTCAAGTTTAGCTTTGGGTCTGTGCATCTGCTTCCATCAACTGATATATGAAGCCCTCTGATGATGACTGGGGTAGGCACTGATCTATGAATATAGCAGAGTATCATTAGGAATTATTTCATTAAGGTTTTTTGTTGTTGTTGCTTTTGTTTCATTTGGTTTTTAGGTTGTTTTGTTTTGTAGGTTGTTTTGCTTTGTTTTGTTTTGTTTTTGATGTTATTTTTTTTTCTTTTCTTTTTTAGCCAGTCCTGTTTGATTCTAGCACAGATCTCTGAGCTGTCCTGATTCTGATTCCTGGGCATGGGCATGGGCTCCTTCCCTGTGGCTTGGGCCTCAACTTAGGCTAGTCATTGGTTGGCCACACCCACAAGTTCTAAGTTGACTCATCTTGCAGGCAGAATGGGTTGCCAGTTGAAGGTTTTGTGGCTGGGTCAGTGACCTCTTACAACATGTGTCAAAGCACCACCATCAGCAGCATCTAAACCTACCTTTATTTTGCTGAGAAGGTGAATAGCTCAGTCCTAGTCATATTTAATAACACAGATAAACTCTTTCTGACAAGGTCTATTTGCAATAACGCAGAGTTCCCTAATATTGACAAATAATATCAAACATTTTAATGTTGCTAGTGCTGGGAACAGATGTGAGAAATTTATAGAAACAAAGAGACATTGTCATTAACTATGGAAATAGTCCCAGTCTCACTGTTGGTCAGAATTCACATGAATTAGATGAATGTACTTAAAGTACAGATTCTGTCACTCACTCATCTTCACAGTCCTCACTTGAATGCAAGACTTTCTCACAGTGTGCTGCCCTGATTATGCACCTCACTGGAGAAGTCATCTCACTCCCGAGGCTAGTCTGGACTCATCATTTCTCAAGGCTTCAGTTCTTTAGTGTTTTCCTGCAGTAACAATGGCTCTGTGCAACACTTGTGCCCACCTCTCAGGACTCTTCCCCATTCCTCAATTTCAGCTTCCATTCATTCTTTTCCACATTATTTTTATTGCTTAAGATTAGGCAAAATAGCTATTGTTATTTTATCACCTCTTTCAATTGCCATATACTATTAAAATATGCATAAATTCTAGAAAACATCTGCTTTACCTAGAGCTATATTCCAGCAATAAACAATCTTGAGTAAGTGAAGGACAAGGTGTGTGTTCAATCTTCAGAAGCCCCTCATAAAAACATATATCAATTAAGAAGGAAAAGAAAAGATAACCTATTAAATTATAAAATGACCACTTACATAATGTGCATGTTAATTATAGATATAACTGACTCAGCTATATACATTATTCAGAAATTTTTAATGTCATTGTATCCTAATAAAGATTTTTTTGTCATCCTTAATGATATAATACCTTTAATGAAGCCTGTCAAATGTTTAACCTGAACTTTGATATTTTTATATATTTAGGATTTGATCTCTTTTTATTAGAAAAGATATAGCCCGGGAAAATCTGTTGAAAGAATTTTATATTATTTTGCTTTGAAAAGAGTCATGAAACATATTGAAAGCTAAGAAAATGAGTGTCTGGCATGAAATTATGGGTTTTTAAAAATACTTCCACTTGCTGCTATAAAAAATTCTCACAAACTTAATGGCCTAATGCCATAGATGTACTCTCACATGTCTCAAAGGTAGAATTATGAAAGCTGACAAGATGACACTTCCTCTATGGGAATCTGCTAAGTTTTATTTTGGCTTTTGAAAGAGAGTTGAACATTCCTGGGCTAGGGCAACACCACCCAGAAGTATCCTTATTCAAGTACACAATAATACTTGAAGCAACAGCTCGATAAAGAATATAATGCTTTTCTGGATTTGGCTTCTTCCATTCAAACAATGTCAACCACAAAAGCACAATAAAGCCAAGGTGGGTTGACCTCATTTGGCAGGACATCAGCATTAGAGGCCCAACAAAGATAAATAAATTGTCTGACTCCCATTTTATTTACATGTTAATACAGAATTAGACTCTGGATTTTGTTCTAAAAAGTCAATTTTCATTCTGATATTCAACAGATTGAATAGAGCTTTTGTTTTTCCTTACTTCTATATCATGGAGACAAAAGCCAGTTTCTGGATTATAGTCATTAGACTTCAAAGTAATTATTCACTTAATTAAACACAATGCTTTTTATAATGAAGGATTCTAACTTTTTAATGCATGAATAATCACAATGACAAAGTTATACATAATTTATTCCTTTTGTCTAAAGTATTACTATAGATTGCTTTAATTTTAAATAAAAACAAAGTAAGATAAATTTTCCTTGGCAAATTTATGGGTTAGGACTGTGATGCTGCCATTTTTTTACCTATTGTTTTTTATAAACTTAACAGGATTAAAATCTCCCATATGAAGTAACAAAAGCTCATAATAATAAGTTAAAAATGGAGAAGATAGACACATGCATTAGATGCATTTCTTATTATTATGACACCACATCTGCTGGCAACAATTTGAACAAGAAAGTACTATTTATGTCCTATATCTTTAAAGCTGCAGTCCATCATTGCCAGGAAGGTGAGAGTCCACAGTGAAAGGAAAGTTTGATGGAGTCCATCATGACAGAGCAAGTTTGATTAATTCACTCATTCATAGAAGAGCTCATGGTGGCAGAAACATGGGACTTGGGCACTTCAAATTCTTTCAGGTAATGAAGCCACATGTAGAATGCAATATGTCTGAACTACAATCCACAGATCTGACAGTTGTGGCCTATAAATGAGCTAGCTATGCTTTGCTTCCTATGTTCTCAAATATCTCTGAAATTAGTGTCACTAGCTGGGGATCAACTAACTGTCCAAACATATAAACCTATAGAGGATATTTCCCATTCAAAGCATAACATTTCACATTTGGACACAACAGGCTCATGGTCATCTTATGATTGAAATTTGTTTGAACTTGAAGAGTATTCATAACTTTATACTATGCAAAATAGCAAAGTCTCTTCAAGATTCTAGGTAAGGTCGATACAAATTACACATTCCCGGTGTACAATGTCATTGTGTAAAGACTCCCATTCTAAGAAGGAGAAGCAAAACGGTAGAAAGAATAGTCCAGACCAAAGCAATAATGAAACTTGATAAAGCAAGGATTAGAACCCACAACTTGGTGTCTGGAGTGTGGAACCCAAGGCAGCATTATCTCCATGCACTTGAGAATCCACACCTTCATAATGTTGTTATATGGAAGTACATAGTGTTTCTTGGGCTGTTTCCACATAGTACATGCAACACTCCTTAGTAAACATCCATCATTCATTCTAGACATCTCTAATATCCTGGAACCTCCATTGATGTGCAGGCTTCATATCCACAACTGCAGAATTAAGTCCTATTGACTCTTCATTGGGAATCCAAACCTGGTTCTCAAGGACTGGCCTTATCTGCTTTTCTCTGGAACTCTGTAGGACATTTTGTTAGCTCCATGACTTTTATTCTATATTCTGGCAAATGCAAGATCATGTAAATGATGGAAAATTCTAGACCAGCTCAAGACAAGCTAGAGATCTTCTTGACAAACACTACAGCAACCTCTAAGTACCTGCCTGGTAAACTGGGAGCATTTTCTTGTGTAAGCCTCTTTGGGAATGGCACACTGCAGACTCAAATTTTACATGCCATTTCTTTTTAAAGGAAACTTTAAATGAGTTTGTTGCATTATACTCTAGGGTGCTTAATGGGAAGAATCTTGTCCTTACAATACCATTTCTGAATGGGTTCTTTTTAGAGACTTTTTTAGTTTGAAGTACAAGTATAGGTATGTGGATATGTGCATGCCAGTGCAGGTGTCTACATATACCAGAAGAAAGTGTCTTATTTCCTATGATTTGCATGATGTGGGGGCTGGGAATTGAACCCACATAGGAGAATAGGAACCCCTAGTTCTCCTAACTGCTGAGCCAACTCTCCAGCCCAGGTCTTCATTAGATCCACTGCATATATATGCTGTGGCTATTAGTTTTATGTTTATGTGGTATTCTAGACAGTGGGAGTGAGGAGGAGCTGCCTCTGACTCTTTTGTCTGGCCTTGAAACACTTTTCCTCCTACTGAGTTGCCTTGCTCAGCCTTAATATGAGTCTTTGTGCCTGGTTGTATCTTGTTATGACATGTTCAGTTGATATCCCCAGAAGGCCTGCTGTTTTCTGAAGGGAAACAGAAAGAGGAGCAGATCTAAGGGAGGAAGGATTATGGGGGAACTAGAAGGAGTGGAAGGAGGAAAACACTGCAGTTAGAATACACTTAACACAAAAAATACTTATAAAATAGAAAAAAGACAGCATTTCTGCCTCTCTTGTCAATTTTTAATCTCCTATAGTTCTTTGTACAGGGGTATAAGACTCATGGACTTTCCCCATGACCCTTTAGCATGTGTATTGGTGTTTTTGTTCAGTTCATTTAATCAATCATATTGGTAAGATTTTATGTATATACATTCTAGCATTCTTAGGAGACAAGGTATAACAGCAAATTGCCTGATCCTCTGGTTCCTTCCATCTTTCCACCTCCTCTTCCTCAATGATCTATGAGACCTAAGTGAATAAGTTGTATTGTGGGTCTGTCTTTTGGGAGTAGATAAAAAAGGGGACCATGAATTAAAAAATGAACAAGGAGAGGAATGTGGGAAGGTTTGGAAGGTTAATGATGTTATTATCTCATAGATAGATAGATAGATAGATAGATAGATAGATAGATAGATAGGTAGATAGGTAGGTAGATAGAGTCTTAAAATCATTTTAAAAAGTAAAGTTTAAAAAGAGATGCCAATTCTGTTGTTCTTGTACATAGTTTCAATTTGGGCCCTATTTCATTCCTGTTTACAGTAAATTTATGAAGACCTGTGCTATGATTTTAAATTCATATCTACTTTTCTCTTTACCTCTTTCTATTGTGTTCTTGTTGTGATACATTTGCTATACATTTAGCTAAACATAATTTAGCAACAGCCATGCTAGAGCCTCAGTGTTATAGTGATTATAAATATTCTTTTCAAAGCAAGCAGTTCATTACTTTTAAATTCAACTTTACTAATTTTTAAGACACTATGAACAGATTATATACAGATTCTTATAGTCAGAATTTAGCACCAATGATTTAAATAATTTTTGCCTCTGAGAATTTATTAGCAAAGCCTTTCCACCCAAATTTCTATTAGCCTTCTTGCTTTCTCCCATTCATCAGTCCATTAAGTACTGCTTTCTTCATTCTGGGACTTTCCTAGCATGAAACTCCAAATTCTTCCACATTCTTTCTGAAAACCATTTCTAAAGCCCTGTTAAACATATAGTCAGGTTTATCCTGACTACATTCTCACTTTTGTATTTGTGTGTATATGTGTTACATTACAATTTCTATATTAGTTTATTTTCTCATTAATGACAGAAAGAACTCATTGAAGCAATAATTGATGCTGACTCCTATTTCCGTGAAGCATGCAAATGCAAAATTCAAGGCAGAAGGGTAGAGTTTAGCAGCTTCATTTTCTGATAGAGTCAGAAGTAAATCACAAAACCAGAAATCAAAGCTAGGCTATAAATACACACTCAAGTTCTGGTCAAACTGTCCTATTTTTGACTGGCAGGCATTTTTCCAGAAATGTTCAACAACTTTCCAAAACATCAGCTCAAGACTAAGTACTCAAGCAAATAACTCTGTGAAGGATGGACAGAAGGGTAGGCAGACAGATGGAGAGATAATACATAGATAGATGCTATTAAATGACACAGGATAGACAGACAATAGAGACAGATGACAGATTAAATAAATAATAGATAAATTGTTGGAAGAAATGCTTTTGCACATGGGATGAAACAATATACATTTAAAATGTACAAGTTAGGGTTCATCTTCTAAAATTTTATATGAATAACTGGTTCAAACCAACAAGGTATCTCCCTTGAAATTATAGGCCACATGACTATAGACTACATTGGAATGTCCTCAGAAGACTCTGTCACTAAACAGATAACAGAGAAAAAACCCCAGAGTCCTTTCTTTCACATGAAGAAGCAAAAACTGGGATTAAAGAAAGTATTCAAGTTTCAACTTCTTTCCTTGTGGCTTGAAGTCTCCCCCTTCTCTCCTATCACCTGGGAATCTGCTTTTCAGAGTCTTATGGCTTCTGCCAGCAAATTTGCCTCCTCCTTCATGACCCCATACCTCAGCCTCCCAAACCTCCTCTGCCTCCACCAAGGCCACCAAAGCCATCTTCCTCCTTAGATTTGATCCATTCCTAGGTTTGTTTCCATAAGTTTTCCATCTTCAATGGCCTCCTTGGCAACTTTTGAATCAGTCTTGTTATTGAACTCTACAAAACCAAACTCTTTGGAGGAATCAGTTTCCTAATCAGCCACTGTTATAGCTTGAACAAAGCCCTCAAATGAGTCTTTAAAGGTCTCTTCAGTGGTACACTCTGACAGACTTTGACAAGCAGAGGTTTGGACAGCTGACTTCTTACAATAAGCAATGCCCTGGTTTCTTGTAACTCCTGCCTGATTGCCCTTGATTCCATTTTATTCCAGGAGTACATAGATTCTTTAGTGTCTTCAAATAAAGCAAATTCTATAAATGCATGCCCTTTAAATTTGCCATTCGAGTTGTAGGCACTTTGATAAAAGTTGCTCACTAAGAGTTTCTTCTGTTGCACCTTAGGAAAGGTTTTGTAAAACCAAAGGTTTGATTCACTGCGCCAAGAGCTTCTCTTTCCAGCTCTCTTGCCTTTGGCCTTTCTCTCCAGTGCAGTAAAGTGAAATATATTCCCCCTCAATTTCTGCCTCCTACTTTTCTTCATAGTTTTTCCCTGCAATAGCTTCTGTCCTAAATTCAACATAAGCAATCTCCTCACTCATCCCAGACTGGCAGACAAGTCTTATCTCCATGGCACTTTCAAACACTTCTTTTAATTAATTCCCAATTATGCTGAAAGAGTGGTTCTACAAAATATGAAATGCCTCATAAATTTATGTGTTCTCCTTGTGTAGGAGCCATGCATTTAATCTTCTCTGCATTATTCAAAATTTTGTATATGTGCTGCCAAAATGAGAAGGGTGTCATTCTTATCCCTTACCTTCTCTGTTCCTTAGAAAGTATAAAAGGGAAGCTGTGTGTTTATATATTTCTAATAAGGTAAGGGCAGAAGAAAAATAAAACTCTCCATTTCTCCTGGACTTTATTGAAGTTGGACTTACATGTCAAGAGAAATTACTTAATTTTTGTTTTTGGCTCAAGTTCAGCATCCTGTAGAATTAATATGAGAACTGTTAAATGAACTGAAATGCTTTATTTTATATGGGTATTCTGAAAGCCTTATTAGTCTCACTTGCAATAAACATTTTACCTTGTTTAATAAGGATTTTTCAATAATTTTTGAGAATAGTATGTTTATGAGAATGCTTTCTTATTACGGAGAGCGGAAATCTATGTGAGAAACATTTAGAATAGCAGAAGATCCTGGCTGGGTTTCTTGTACCCTGCCCAGATTTTTTTCTACTCTTGGGCTTCTTGGAACCTAGTAGTTAGAATCTTCAAATGTTTTGGCTATGTGGCCCATTGCAACCAAAATGTCAAACTCAAGAGACAACATTCATAAATTATATTTATTCCTTCTACCAATATCTACTCCAGATTGATGAGGGCAGAATTATATTTAAATGACTTGTGCCAAAAAAACACATGGACAACCATAGTGCATTACACAATTACACATGGTACTTGAGCAAGTTATTTCAGAGAGGGTGTTTTTTGCTTTCTTAGTGTTCCTAATGAGGTGAATGTTACAATGATATTTCAGTTCCCAGAGGTAAACAGCTTGTTCTTTAAAGGAACAGAATGCACATAACCCTCTAGGTATCTTCTGTAATGTTGCAAGACATTTTCTGTCTAGTTGAGAAAGTGAAACATATCATAGACAAACTGAGGATTAATGTAAAGAAGTACAAGATTCCTATTTTTTGAGAAATGAATATCCTTTTAAAAGCTTATTACTTGAGAAATATGAATATCAGTGGGAAAAATTTCATTAGGCCTCACTAATACAAAAATTTAACATAAGTTATTGTTCTTAATTTCAAAGATAAGAATTGTAATTCACATTTTAAAGATGAATTATATAATAATGCCTATTTCCTTTTTTAGAATGGGAAGCTGACATTGTATTTTATGTCTCATAACTACATAAGTCTGTGTCTGTTTGTGAAACCTATTTCTCCTATTTTTAATAAGATGTATTATTCTTTTTGTTCTGTATCTCTCTCTAGCCACAAAACAATTCTCCAAGAAACCATGAAAGCTCCCAAGTTGAGCCAAGAAAGGAAGAGACAAGGAGAACATCTGTGTGTGGTCCTCATGATGTAAGAATAACCTAAAGTGGTTTGGGAAGAAGGATACAGGCTTTGGCAATGGTAGCTCATGCCATCCCGAAATGTTCTTTCCATGTGGGGGATGTCTTTTTTTCTAAGCACTGTAACTTTCCATGTGATGACACAGATGTTGCTTAGATAGTACCAGGTAGTTTCCTCTAGATTGTGTAGCCAAATTCTGCCATGCAAGCCAAGGTACACGAACACTACACACCACTCCTACAACAAAATAGACAGCAACCACAGGATAAAGAGGAACCAGGAAACAAACAAAAAGATTCTATAGTAAACACCACCTAAGAAACACTAATGTGCCATTACAAAACAACATAGTAGACAAAGAGAGACTTCCCACCTTCATGCAATGCAAAGATGTGGACATGAACTGTGTACAGGGGAGGGGTCCCTCTTACAAATGCAATAAAAATAAAACATCAACTCTTGAATTCTGTTAGAATGAAGGTTTTAGATCTATTATGACAGGTTTAAAAAAATGACATTTTTGTTAAGCAGATTCAGATACAGTCCAAAGAGAAACTATATACTGAAGATTACCCATGGCTGAAGGATATTAGCCAATATCAAAGGAAATAAGAAAGAAGAAAAAACAAATATATTTTGTTCTGTTAGCTCCCAACATGCACTTTGAAAAAATTATAATAATGTTTGCCATTGAATCTCTGTATTAAGAATTGTATAGCTAGATCATATAATTGAAGCTATAAAGTTAATCAAAAGTAGAAATCAACACTCTACAATTGACTTCCATAGAGAGTATGCAAGACTATATGCAGAAAGAAATTTCTTTTCAGTGGTCTGATTATGGATAGACCTTTGCCCATGGGAGCAAATTTTGACAAACAGAAAATATATTAGAGAACTATGGCAAAAAGAATAGAATATAGAAAGTGGTGAGATACTCACCCATAGGTTAATAAACAACTACCAAGTAAGGACTTGGAAACCCTCATTAGAGAATTTAGTTTGAATTATACAATGTTTTCAGATATATGTCAACTTAAGAACAAGTGCTAGTTTATAGGAGAGTATTTACCTTTCTATATAACAGTTTGTAAAGCTCTGCTTTGTTATGGATGTTCCAAGAATCATTTTGGCTTACCTTTTTTCAAAAAGTTGGACCATGCATGTGCATATGCATGTACATGCATGCATGTGAGCATGAGTACATCCGTGAGTGCACACATGTGTGTATGTGTGTGTTATCCTTCTCCTACTAAATTGTTCTTTGTCATAAACTCCTCTCCCTTTGAAAGTTCCTGTGAGCATGTCCTTCCCTGGCACTGTCTTCACTGGCACAAATGAGAACATTGTTTCTAGCCTTACTTCAGTAGACATTGATGTTTGGTGCTCTGACCTCCTAGAAATTACATAATTCCTTGTACAGAGAGTGATCACTGAGAGCTATAACCCAGAGAAAATGTAAATTAGATAAACTGTAAAAAGAAGGAATTAGTGGCAATATATGAATATTGATTTTTGAGTTTTAAATCAAGAGTTCAAATCTGTAACATCAGAATATGTCATCTACAGAACACTTCAAAATATGATTGCACAGAACTTTACAGAAAAGTTAACTCATTTCCATGGGTGGATCTGCACAACTGATATGTTTATTTCAAATAATCCAGGTGATTCTATGATAGAGATAAATTTCACTGACAGAAGTTTTCAAATAGAAATAATCACAAAATTATCTGGAGACATTATTTACAGTTTGAACAACTATTTGGAGTGTTATAAGTGAATAAAGCTGAGGGATTTTGCTAAATTTTGATGGGTCTGATGACTATCATCTAGGAAGCTTAGTAATTATTATGATCAATATAAGCTTACAGGAGCATCATAATCCTTAGCCACATAGTACAGCTATGTACATGTATCATGTTTGTGCATATATTAAATTATCATATAATGAATGTCAAATTTCAGAAATGGATGTCCTACACCCATTATCAAGTTTGTATAAAATGTGCCACCATTACCACAGGAGCTTATATAGATATTATCATTTTTTAAATTTTTTATTATGAATAAAGTTATTTTTTACACATGCATCTCCTTGTTCAAACTCCCTTCCCCCTCCTGCCCCTCCCAGTGATTCTCTCTCCTCCCCATCTTTATATCTCCTCCCCAGCAAGGGCAGGAGGTCTCAAAGTCCCAATATGGCTTAGTTCAACATCCACTCCAGGCAGATCTGCTTTATTCAGCCCAACATCAAGACTGGGTCAGTTGTTCCTCTGGAAGAAAGGGGCTCCTATGTGCTGGTCTAAAGTGTTTCAGATCTCAACCTGTTCAGTGGTTGTGATTTGCAGCTTGGACATGCTTTGTTGCTGTATTTTTTTTTAAAGTCAACTAATGAGTGAGTACATCTCTGTTTATTTTTCTGTGTTTGTGATACCTCACTCAGGAGGATATTCTCTAAATCCATCCATTTGCCTGCAAATTTTAGGATATCATTTTTTCTTACTGCTGAGTAGTATTCCATTTGTGTAGATGTACCACAGTTTGTTAATCCATTCTTTAGTTGAGGGGTATCTATGTTGTTTTCAGGTTCTTGCTATTACAAATAATGCTTCTATGAACATAGTTTACAACTAGAACAATAAAATGAATAGTTAACTTGTTACTTGATAATATACTGTAGGGAGCTATGTCTTTCTTACAAGCTCTTTAAATCACATTCCATAGACAGCATGTATTTAGGATTGTCTGTGTTGAGTGTAAGCTCATCACCCAAACACAGAGCCTGGGTACTATTTATAACTAGCACTGAGTTTTGAGGACTCCTTTCCACAATTTCACATTTGAGAACACCACATTTCTGATTTTTCCAATTAGCCAAATGAGTGTTAGAGGACTTCTGCATCCATGGAAACTCATCTTGAGTGTAACTGTCTAAACTCAGATTATCAACATCCTGAGCTGTGTTTAGCAACATGAAAGTGTGATAGCCATTACAGCTTAGCAATATGAAAATACTTTCAATGTCATTATAAATGCAGATGGAAAGTCAAGCTCGACTTTGGTGTCTTTTTTTAGATATGTAAACTGACATAAAAGAGGCTTTAATTTAAGAGATGACTCTAAAAACACAAGAATGGTTTCCTTTTGTTAGATATATAAACTAACAGAAAACAGAATTTAATTTATTAGATGACTCTAAGAACACAAGAATTACTTTGCTCTCTTGTACTCCAACATCTAGACTTGCAATCCTTGATGAGCCTTTTAAAAAAAAAAATCATTGGTTCTTTAGTCAGTTGTCCTAGCTTTTACAATTCATACAATGTCTATCTGTCATACATCAAATATTATTTATTATCCCTTTTATCAAAAACTAATTGATAAAAAGTATGAGTTTATTTTTTAGCTTTGCATATTGCTTCAGATCAGATATGTCTATTACTTGTGTACTCCCAAGCCATCCTTTTTCAGTACATATAACAGTAACTATGATTAATACTTATTATCTGAGATTATAAGATATATAACTACTTCTCCTTCCCCCAAGCTCTCATATATACTCCTCCTTGATCTTTTTTAAATGTCCATATATATTCCTACATACATAAACAAAGTCTGCTCAGTTTGTAATGTTAT
Source organism: Sigmodon hispidus (assembly GCA_004025045.1). Classification (NCBI taxonomy): domain Eukaryota; kingdom Metazoa; phylum Chordata; class Mammalia; order Rodentia; family Cricetidae; genus Sigmodon; species Sigmodon hispidus. The sequence continues at coordinate 84,834 of PVIH01008670.1, forward strand.
TTGTATGTAAACCTTCAAAGTTTACCATTTGATATTAGCTAAACAGTACTGTGTTCATCCCTAAGGAAATACCAAATTATCTTAATAACTGTATTTTCACATAAGTTCTAAAAATAGAAAGGTAAAATTCTAAAACTTTATCAATCTGCTATAATACTAAATTGACTATTTTGAGCCCCTTGCAATTTATATTATCAGCCTGATAATTTCAACAATACTGTCTGCTATAATTTTGATAGGGATTATATTAATAGGTCATATTAAGTACAAATATCTTCATAACTATTATTTGAACTTATAAAATGTTTATATAATTATGTTTAAATTTCCATTTGAAGTTATTTATAATTTCAGAGTTACATTAATTCTGAGGTGACAAAATCTAAATTTTGATGTAGGAAACTTCATAATCTATATTTATTACTTCACCATAATAGAGATGAAAATAGATGATTAAAATACCAAAGAATTAAGTTTCAGTCTAATGAAAAATGAGATTTTTATCAGAAGTACCTGAAGCAAAGTTAGCAGTTAAAGTGGGTAGCTATGTGTAATTAGATAATGAAAACTCACATTGTGAGCTGAGGGTAAGAAATGGGGCACTAAAAGAAGAAATGATCTTGTGGCTGATTGTTGGCACCCAACAGAGAAGCAAGGTAAACACAGGCAGGCAAATTTTCAGTCCATTTTTAGGGATGGTTGTGTCATTGATTCCTGATGGTCCCAGCTTACAATGGGTAGATAGCACAGGGGAGAATGCAGAAATTAAAACCTGCATCTGAATATTACCAGTGCTGTTCATCAGATTAACTTTTGTAAATGGCATTATTTTATGGACTTCTTATTAATACTAGATAACTAATGGTTTTCCAATTTAGATATGGCTAAACATCTCTGGATCAGCCAGGAACACGCCCAGGATCCAGTTACACATATTAACACATCTGTGAGAAAATTCTTAGAATACATTTTATTTGAATAGACCCAACTAGAATGTCTCTTGTTCATATTTTGTCCTAAACACTGAAAACCTCTGAAGCTGATTTCAGGCACATTTATATACTTTTCAAATAGCTTCAATTAGATGATAATATCATATATTCGGAGCAAACTGAGACAGAAAAGCTACCTTTTTTCTCCATCTCATTTTCCAATGGCTATTGTTAAATAGCATACTAAAAATTAAGGACATTTTGCATTTTGTTTTCATTTTTAGATGGGGATAAAGCAGGAAACAGAGGGTTACATATATGGTCAGACACACTGAGACAACCGGGGTTATTTCTCAGAAAATCAAACGTTAGAACACTCACTCTACCCTCCAATTTAGTCATGTGTTACCACATTTCACATTGTCTTATAGTGGTTCACACTCACCTGCTTCACACTACTGTGTAATTATCAATAGAATTATCATTCACATTTTCAGTTTAAATATTTTGCAAAATAAACAAACATTTTCTTATTATTTCCCTTCATTTTTACTACTACTTATTAAACTTCCATACTTTCCAGCAATCATCATTTTGTCTTCTTTTTCGTAAATTATGAAAAACTTGTCCCTATTTATTCTCATTATTTTGTTTTCAATTTTTGAAACATAATTTCCCTAGATATTCTATACTGACTTAGAATCTACCATAAACCCAAAATGGCATCAAACTAACAATATTCCTCCTGTTTCAGCCCTAAAGTGCTGAGAGTATAGACTTCAGCAACTGACGTGACTAACTTCAGTGAAATGAAGTATGAATAATTCATATGTTTCTACTAAATATTAAATGTGTCCTTTGTACATTTTACATGGAGAAAATGAGCCTGCATATACCCTGAAGTCTATGTTCTTTCTCCTAGAAAGTATAACTCAGTACTACATAATGCCAGTCTTTACCCCTTTTAATTTCCTTTATTTAAAAAAACATGTTATACAGTTATTTTTTACAATGTCCAGAATAATATTAATCATTAATTTATTATTGGTGCCATGCACCCCACAGAATTTTGTTGACACAAAAGTAAAAACCACTAATCTGCCTACCACATTGACATTACTTTATAACTGGTTGTAAAAATTCAATCTCCTTTCTGTTTAATTTTATTTTTTCCTCACTTTATTGGCAATTAGGAGTCTTTTAGAAAATGTCAGTGGTTCATAATTGTCTTCAAAATTGAGAAAAACACCAATTTCCAATGATGTCTTTTAAAAAGTAAACCATTGAACAGTAGCAAGTATAATTTATACTGGTGTAAACTACTTTCTCAGATATAGTTAATTCTATAATATTTCACTAACTACCCTGTGGTGGAATGTTCTTTGTATGCTGTAAATAAAGCACTGTTTTGGTCTATGCACAGCACCGAAGAAGACAGACATGTAGAGGTACTGGCTCAGCCATGGGCTGAGCCACATGGTAGGAAGATTAATGGAAATGGGTTGAATTAAGATGAAAGAGCTAGCTAGTAATGTGCTTAAGATATGGGCCAAACAGTTTAAAGGATATAAGCGTGTGACTCATTTCTTTGGGGGACAAAAGCCGCCGCAAACGAGGTTCCAAACCGCCGTCACGCACACCAGGTCACAAACTCCAGGGCCAAAATGGCCTGGGAAAAACCTACTACTACAGATGGTGTCCCTGGGTGGGCTGAATACCCGCATAAATCCTGAAAAAGTTTAAAAAGCTTAAAACTGGTTCTAGATCACTGAAACAGAGCCAAAAGTGGCTTTCTGAATTGCATATTTGAATTGATTTATGATACTGAGACAGCGTGGTGTTCAGGCTTGAATTTAAAAATGGCGCGTCCACAGCACACGGCATAAACTCCTATATTTCACGACAGGATTGGCACAAGTGTGATTGATTTAAGGATTCTGCTCATACTGAACAGAAAGGAAACAGTTTAAAAATGTTTTTCTCCTAGCAGCATTTCCTGAGTCCGCTCTCTTTGCTTGCAGTGGCAGAGTGGTGCGGGCTCCTCTGCCATATTGAAACACAGCCAAAAGGGGCGGAGTCAGCAATTAAAGTATACCGACCTTTCAAAAGCTCTTTGGGTATAGAAAATGATTAAGAATTCTCAATAAGACAGATTTAGACTCACAAAACCTCTAAACGGGGTACAATGTATGTGAAATATGCATAAGCTTCAGAGAGAGAGAGAGAGAAAAGGGTAAAGAAACCCTTTAAGAAAGAGAAATAAGGAAATAAGATAAAAAGACCACACAAAGATGGCAGATAAACAAAGAGTCCAGATTAGGGTTATTGAGTTTACTTTTAATTTTTTAACTTTTAATGAGCTAATATCAGAGAGACGATTGATAAGTTAAACCAATACTTATATTTTAAAGATGTCTTGACTTTAAAATCTATTTATAAGAATATGTTACTTGGGAAAAGAGTTTCTGCTTTTGTCTCCACAGAAGATCAAAACCTGTGGATTGGTTCTAGGCAAATGTGGTTTCATTTGCCAAGGTCACCTGAAATTCTCTGATGAGAAAATTAGCTTCCAAGATGGCTAGTTGAGATGACCCAGCTTCAAAACCCCATGAGATCAACGTCCTTTGACAGCAGGAAGCAGTAAAAGAAGGAAAACTACGCCTAATTTCCCCAAAATACTACTTATTAATGTTTGTTTTCATTATAAATGGTTAATGGTCATAGTCAATCTTAAAAAAAAGGGGCGGGAGGATGATATAGGAATGATTAGAAAAGATAAGTGGATTTTGATTCATTGATATAAACTTAAAGTCAATTTTGTTGTGCTGTATGTATTTTTCTACTCTTGATTAAGGTATGATGATGATGTAGCTCATTTAAAATTGTATGTGTAATTGAGAATTGCAAATTAATAGTCATCTATTATAACCAAACTTATAGTCATGTTAGTTAGGTTTTTGTAGATGTACAAAGATATATTTCAATTAGATAGATAGTCTTCAAACACTTCAAAGACATGCAGAATATGGCATTTAAATTATTTTAAGAACTTAGACTTTTCTGGACAGTGAGACAGGTCTGCTCCTGGCAGCACCAATGTATTTCAGGAAAATGATGGGCATTGAAGAAACTTCATGTGGAATTTACTTTGTGGCAACAGTTAGCCACTGGACAAGAAACTGTTCTGGTATT